>AYEL01059337.1:0-22780 GCA_000484575.1 Olivierus martensii | reverse complement strand
ATCTTTTTTATATTATCATAACTTAGTGTTACAAATCAGAAAAATCAAAAAAAAAAAAAACAGGTTAAAAAAATGTTAAATTTAAATCACAGAAAACTTTACTGTAATTCATAAGATACAAGTTTGTCTTCCTAGCAATAAATCATCCTTAATACTGAATTGCCTTATATTGTTAACAGGAATGACCATATTATTTTTTAAACATTTGTATATAGCTACGGCAGGCTAAATAGTTTCATCACGTTTTTCAGGCCATTGCCAATAGTTTCAAATTCTTGTCATTGCATTTATTTTATAATAGACTGAATTATTATGATGAATTACTTCTGTAATTTGGCCAGGAAAAAATTCCTCTTCGTACTTAAATATTATAAAATCTCTCACATGATACTGTTGATATTGGAAGGTAGTTATGCTGATTTCAACTTCATTTACTGAATTATCATAAACTTTTTGCACAACTTTGTTTTGTAGAATGTCCTCTTGTAAGCCAAAACACAGATTAAGGTTTTCTTTCTCTAATTGATCTTCTTGTAATATTTCATGTGTTACATTCTCATTTATTCCTTCAGCCTCATTCTTATTTTCAGACACTTTCTTGTCTTGAGTATTGTCTATTGCTGTTTTAACTTTCTTGCTTTTAGCACTTCTGGTAGAATTTACTTTTTGTGTTGTAATATTTTTCTTACATTTAGCTGTTTGTTCATTGGTGTTTTTGTCTTTTATTTGCCCTTTTTGTTTTAATGATTGCATTCTATTCTGATAATATTTCTGCACTTCTTCCTTTGATACACTTTTGCCTGGAATTATAGGCATTCTGAAGTTTCTTCTCTTATCAGTAGCATCCAAATCTTTTTGCCTTATTACATCCAAATAAGTTATAAATTTCTGTGAAAATCTTCCTTCAATATCAGCATGTTTTAGCATAACTTGGAAGACTATGAATTACTGTTTCCTTACTGAAAGGATATTCCACACTTTGCAAATGAGGAAATTAGATTTTTTGGGATATTTTCTTTAATTCTTTCCAGAGTATCATTTAAAACACACACCCACAAACCCACTGTTTGGAAGTGACACAACTTTTTTCCCTGATTTTGACAATCTAAATTTGAGTAAAACTTGATGCCATGAAGTTTTTATAGGCCCAAAAAACCTATATCTAGTGGTTGTAACAGATCTCTGGAATTAGGAATAAGACACAAATTTAATATTATGTGCCTCACACAACTTCAAAGTATTAAAGGAGATATGAGATGACCAATTATCACTAATAACAAGTTTCTTTTCAGGTATATTTGACAATACAGATAATAAGTGTTGCTCAAACCAGTCAGCAAAAATCTGTTCGTCTATCCAACCAGTACTTGAGACATTTAGTCGTGTCCCAGCTAGAGCATTGGTTAGCCAACTAGCCATTTTTTGTTTGCCCTGAATAATTATATAAGGTGTAAGCATTTCACCAACAGCATTGCCACAAATCATAACTGTGTAACAAGACTTGGTTAATTTAATTTTTTTTTTTTTTCACAATTAATTATTAACATAGGTAGTGTTTTTATTTACCATTAATGTTTTTTTGGATGTATATACGATTTAGTCCAATAATTTAACACTATTGTTGCAACTACCAATGACTGCTCTTAATTAAATTAACATTATTTTCTTTAAAAGTAAAAATTTATTATTATTAAAAAATATTTCTAAAACTACAGTTTCATGGGTCTTTTGGAAAATGCATTTTGGCTGTTACTTTCATTTGCCAGTCCTCTTCAGTCCCAGTAGCCATGCTGGAATAATTTTTTAATTTTGTGTTAACATTTACATTTGAACAAATAAAAATTATATAAAAGAATTTTTTTACGTACCAAAACTAAGCAAATTAATAAAAGTAGATCTTCCACAATGATAAATTTTTCACTTTCTTTAACATATAATTTTTACCAAAAATATATATTATCTATCAACATATTTTTTATTACTGTAAATTACTTTTACTAAATAACAAATATTTTTATTATAACTATTTACCTCATTTTTTAATTTAAAACTATTTAATAACCATAAAAATTTCTTCCACACTTTATTATAATTAAACAGGCTTGATTCAGTTTCCTTCGGGAGACATCTATATAATTTTTTTATTTGTTTTTAGTCCAAATTTAATCTTAATTTTAAATATTCTATTATTTCAAAACTAAAACTAGAAACTTTACCTCAAATATCCCTCCTTATCATACATATTTTGTTACTATGTTAAAGTATTTTAAAATATTTTTATCTTTCAAAATCAAAAATTTCTTCCACATTGTATTTAAATAAGGTACAGCCAATTTACTTTCTTTTGGGAGATATCTATAATATTATATTATCTGGTTTTATTCCAAATATGTTTTAAATATTACTTTAAGATAAACCTGAACTTTACCTCAGATATCCTTCCAATTTAGAAACACAAAAATTTTTTCTATAATCAAATACACCAATAATCAAGAATCATCCTCTTTCCAGAACTTTCTGCAAAGTTTACATTTTAATCACCTATTTTATTTAAACCAATAATGCCCTCTAGAGGAAAATAAGGTTTTAGTGTTATAAGATTTGGTTGAATTTATAACTCTATCAGGATGGTGACAGTTTCTTCTAAACAACAGTTTTTGCTTTTTTGGGTTGTCATGAAATGCTGTTTCATCAAAGTTGTAGATATTGTGAGGTAAAACATCTTTCACCTCATTTTATAAATGATTAAAAAATTCATCAACCATAGCCTCTGAAACCTGAGCTCTTTTTCTAGCAATATTGGTTGATAGTCTGCTTCAAACTGTCTTCATGACAATTTAAAAACAACTGTCCCTATTCTATGCCTGGCAAATTGGCTTTAAATTCAGGTATTTTTCTTCCTAATCCTTCTAAATAGCACTTTGCTATCATCCTAACATCAAACATTGATAATGGAATTCCAAGATCACTTAGGCTTATTATATGGTCCTTGATAATGTCCTCCTCTTCATTTGAGAATGTAGTATGATGCCCAAAAGGTTTTTGATGTTTACCCCTCAGTTTATTAAATAGAGTGCTCCTTGGGATGTTATAGAGTTTATTTGCTTCTCTTTGCAGAATTTGGCCAATTTTGATCTCATTATTTTTTTTTTCAAGATCCTCTTTCTTGTAATTTGTTTTGGAGCCATATTTTCTTATTCCTGGAGGTGAAATTTTTTTTCTTGGACCCATCTTAAAGTACAGCACCTGCAGTAGTAAATTTGCTAGCATAAGAAAAAAATCATAGAAATGGATACAAATAACTTTTTTTAATACAGTAGTGTACTGTACAGTAATCTAGTTTTAATTTTTTACTTCTGAGTCAATGCATAATTAGCATAATTAAGTATTACTATGTTTTATTAATATATTAGATGAGCTCTAATCAAAATGAATGTGAATTAATTTTATATAAAATTTACATTTAAAATATATAAAAACTGCCATAACTCACCATGGTTGGTGGCAGTCCTCCTGGCTGCTTTGATTGAATCTTACATAAACATATCTACTTTGTTTTCTACCTCGGACAGATTTCCAGTTTCTAAAGACTCCAGCTCTTGCAGGTTTTAGTGTAATAAGTCAAGTTTTGGCTTATTACACTAACAACAGCCACAATGGATTTGGTTGCAACATCGCGGCCTACCACTGTGAGTTATGTTGCTTTTATATTTTATCTAATTTTTATATAAAATTAATTTGCATTTATTTTGACTAGATTTCATCTAATATATGAATAAAATATACTAATTATGCTAAAATAATAATACACTGACTTGAAAACAAGTAATGAAATTAAACTAGAAGGTTAACCATTAGCCCAGTCTGAAGTTGTCCTTAATCCAGACATATTTCAACATGTGCTCAAATTTCTCTTTATATCAATATATTTATAATGTCAAGCACATTATTTTCATAAGATTACTAATATTTAAACAATAAGAATCAACTCTATACAGTTATTTAGTACATTTTTAAGCCTAAATACCTGTAATTTCAAGTTGAATATACCACTTGACAAATGTGTTTTTCAATAGATGTTCTTGTGAAGCCTGATGAGAGTTTTGTTAAATATTCTGGACATAAGCTAATCAATAGATGGTAATAATATAACTATAGTATGTTATAAAAAAATTAGTGAGGCTGTATCTAATCTGTAAAAAGTACAAACAAAGAAATAATGCATTTTTACATGGTGGTCTAAAGTTACCCCCGCTGGTCCAAAGTTCACCCGATTGACTGTATTCATAAATGCAAATCTATAAAGAAAATAGTAAAATTCTTGATCCATGCCTCTAAGGTGAATAGTGGATATTTATCTGAAAATGGTCTTGCACAGAGATTATTCATTGTATTTAGTCTCTTAAAAAATAATCAAACACAAATACTGTAGTATAATATAGCAAAGAAAATCCATATGAAAAGCTTGCAGTACATGCTCAAGAATCTTCTAAAAAATCATCTTACTCAAATATTACTTTTCATAATTATATTTTAATATACAAAGTGATTATAATTAAAGTTTCCCTATTCAGAATACTCAAGCTCTAACTCAGTGGTTCAATTTATTTTATATACTTTATTTTCATATTAAAAATTTATTTTTAGATAATAAATGCTTGCAAAGTTTTTTATTTAATTTTTCTTCATACCTTCATTTAATTTTGATATTTTTATGATATGAAATTGGGCAGATCTAACTTACTGGGGCTTTTGGCTTGAGGCTTTTCTGGACTTCTTTTTTAAAATTAAAAAGATATATATTTTATACATGAAGCTACATTTTATTAATATATAATTGTTACAAGCATTAAGTAAAAATTATAAAGAAAAAACTATAATATAATTTTTTGTAATTTCTAATATATTTTATGTGGCAATTTTATAATAAATTATTAGATAAATTTATCATATCCAGCAGGGCCGCTGAGAGGGGGTGACATCCATGACTTTTTTCATGGGCCTGGCATCGAAAAGGGCCCGACCATCGGGCCTGAAGTGTCACATAATGTGTCCGATAGTTCACAGGCTGCCGATAGAGCACCCAAAGCAGTCGTACCAAAATAAACTTTTTTATATATAACATATATAAAATTGTATATATATGTATGGAATTTTGAATTTATTGTTTGCCTTTTTTAAATAAATGCTTAATGTTTTATATTATTTATTTATTTATTTATGTATTTATTTATTACAAAAGGAATAGAGAACTGCGCATTAAGTTTAGCCTAGTGAAACAGAAAGGAAGTGATAAGTTGTGAGGAAAGAGGAGTAAAGAAAAAAGGTTCCTATCTGAAGAAGTTGGTAGGCACTAGCAGAAAAAAGGGACTTAATGTTTTATATGGCTTTTTCTATTAAACCAAAGTGATACACTTTTTTAAGTAGGGCCTGGACCACAGACTTGTCATGGGCCCGAAAATTTCTCTTGGTGACCCTGATATTCAGTACCATTAAATGAGGTGGGAAGGATAGCTGATTTAGCTGGAATGAGATATAAACAACTTTGTGTCTCATTCCAGCTAAATCAGCTACTCTTTCACCTTGCCTAATTGACTTGATAAGAAGATAAATTTACCTAATTTGAAGATGAACCATTTAATTGTCTTTTACATAAGTTATTAATCACACATTTTTATAATTTTAGCCTACTTTCTGAAGGAAATGGAGGCTTATAAGATTGGGTCAAAATGCCTGGCTGTTTGTTCTCTTCACTAATGACTTTTTAATTAATTAGCAGATTTTCATGAAATTCAGTAGCGACATTCTACTATTAAGAGTTATCTTGACCCTTCAGGATATCATTTAATCCTGCAGGATAGAATTTTATTTTTATCAAAATTTAGTTTATACTATTTGCCAATAGATAGTGCTAGATGTTATCATTGTAGGTGTAACATGGTTTATCAGATTTGAATGATGTTACATATGAACAATGACATCAATGTGATTTTACAGCAGATGTTATTGTTCAGATGACATCATTTGAAATTTGATAAGTTATGACACCATGATGACATAACAATAAGGATATTACTATGAAATCATATTCCAAGATGCTAACATTATTGTGATATCTATGTTAGTTAAATCAATGTTAAAATTGAATACATAAAATCAATAGATTCTAAATGTTAAAGAAATAAAAAATAAATGATTCCTCAGAAAATAGGCTATTTTAATTCTTTCAGGAACTGCTTGTTTTTTTACTAGCATAGTCCTTAATACATCATCATATGCCAGCAATCTTGTTATGTCATTTTCTATAGATGATGATGATGATAAATCAGCCAATCTATCATTGCTTATTATATTTCTATATCTGTTTTTCACATAATTCATTCTTGAAAATGATTATTATGATTTGCTTTGTAATTTGCAGTTTGTTATCAAAATTGTAAGAAAAATTTCCAAAATAGTATATAGATTTGGAAAGATATATATTAATTGTTTTATATATTATTTTCAATATATTGATACACAGAAGTTTTCCTTTGTTCAGTTTTGTGATGTCTATATATATATGTCTCTATATATTTTTTAGACTAATGTATACTCTTACTTTTTAACAAATCACAAAACTGTCAGTGTAAAAATTGACTGCATTTACTATACTTGAAAAATCAATATCCTTGCCAAATATCCAAAGCAAAATTGATTCCTAGTATGATAATTTAGAATTAAACTGTAAGTTTAATAATTATTTTAAATGAAATTTACAGTGCCACCATCTGTTATATTAATAATTAATTATTTTAAATTTACGGTTAGGTTAAGATGTATCATAAATTTTATTTTATGGTACCACCTTAGCCTAAATTTAAAATTAATTATTAACACAACAGAAGGTGGTACTGTAAATTTGATTTAAAATAATTATTAAATTTACAGTTTAATTCTAAATTATCGCACTAGGAATCAATTTTGCTTTGGATATTTGGTTTGTAGATTTTCCTCTAGTTAGGTTATATTAGAGTACAATATCCTTGAATTTGCTTTTACCAATATCAAACAATAAATGAAATTTTTTTCTGTTATATACTGTACATTTGTCTTCTTCTGTTTAGATCTGTTAAGGATCTATTTAATATCACTTAAAAATATTTACTGTAAACTTGTCTGTTCTGGAAAATTGATTTTCACTTATTTTACTATTAGGGAACTTTTTGAACCTTGCTCTTTTAGTTTCATAATCTTCATTAATTTCTTTAATTAAGTAACAAATTTTCATAATGTTTCAATTTTCTTTAGAATTATTTCCAATTTCATTAATGAAAAAACTAAAGGAAAAAATAAAAATAGATTCTTCCAATAAATCTAACCAAAATGTTTGTAGTTTCTTATTAACTTTTTTGATTCTTTCTAAGAATTCTCCCAAAATATTAGTAAAATACCATTTTCCAAATTGATCATTTTTTGAATATAAGTTTTTCCATTTCTTTAACTATCTGATTTTTTTGTTGCTATAGTTAAAAATATTTTTTAATGTAAGTAAAACAACAGGTACCTATCTAAGTTTTAATGCTTTGATAGTGTTATAGTGACTACTCCATTTAGTTTTCTCTAAATTTTTTAAAGAATAAAATTAGCTCTGAAACATTTAATTTTAAATTGTTCAACAACATAATCAATGTTGAAGTGGAAAAATATACAAATAATTACTGAATCATGCCAAAAAAATGAAACAATTTTATCTACTGTGCTTACAACTCCTCAACTAACTAAATTTAAATTTTATTCTGCACAAGATGTGCATATGATGTATTTATTTTCTTTTTGTAGATGTGTTTGTAAATCATTATATTTGCCAACCATATTAGTGGCATTGTCATAAGACTGACCAAAACAGTTTTTAATAAGCAAATTACAGATAATCCTTGACTTATAATGGCAGGGTTTAGAACTGAAAATTCACCATTATAAATCAGAACAGTCAGAAGTTGAAAATACCCAAAATTTATGAATTTCTCATTTCTAATGTTTTCTAGGACAATATACATTTACTATTATACTTAATAAATATAAAGAACACAAAACTACAAAAATCAGACATAAAAAGAACACTTTCCTTATATCTTATCATTGGGTCAGAGATTCAAGCACATTTTATTGCATTGATCAATCATAGAATTAACAGATTTCATCAATGTCATATGTATAAGTGATCATAAATTGAGATGATAAGTCAACGATTATCTGTATTTTTAAATAGTATATCTTTTACAATATTAAATAAAGAACACTAAAGTTGTAGACATTCTGCAACTAATCTGAGTAAAGAGTGCTTGGTTTTTCTTCTTTATTCAAATAAAGAACATCCAGTGTGAGATGCAATTGGACACAAAGTTAAAAGTATTTCATAAACATTTTCTTCTTGAAACAATATATTCAATTATAGAAAGTTTGTAAATATGAGCCACATTTGGAATGTACATTTTTTTTTTTTTTTTTTTTATAATTATTTTTTTTAGTTTATTTATTTTTTTTTTTTTTTTTTTAGTACTTTCGGAGGTCTGTAGTTTTAATAATGCCTTAGTTTGATAAATTTTAAAAAAATTGATCAACTTAATCTCCAATGAATTTTAGCATTTTTCTCTATGAAACATTCTGTTGTATTTTTCATATATTATTAATAATTTAGCTTCTTCCTATTATATCAATGAATAGATTTTAAGTATTTGTACTATATGTTTAATTTGCATGAAGTGTAATAAAACATATGAAATATAAATATTCATCTTAAAATTAGAAAATAACAAGATGGCTCTATATTTTTGATAAAAGATATATATATATTTTTGAATGTATTATACCAGATATAGGAATCCTTTGATTAGTGCACAAAAATAATTTGAGACTATCCCTTGATTTATGCAGTTCCAGATTTGATTAGTGTGCTTCAACAAGTGTGATATTTTTTTTTTTTTCCAAACCCTCTGAAGCATTGGCAACTGAATCTTGGGGATTGTAGTCTACATGATTAGAGCACTGCAAGAAATTTGTTTATTTATTTATTTATTTTAATTCTGTTAATGTTATGACTTTCATCATCTATTTGTTATGGATAAATTCTTAACATATGAAAGTGATCTGAATAAATTTGTTTTTAAGTAATGTTTTTTATATATAAATGAAATTTTGTTTATAATTTGAAATTATTTTAAAATTTTTTATTTTTTTCAATTTGTTCATAATTTTACTTATTAATAAATTTAGCGTGAATGGCAACTACCTAATAATAGCCATTACAATATGTAGTCAGCCTTGCTTTCAGTACCTCTCCAGTACTTGATGTCTATGGACCTGCAATTATTTTTTACAAAATTTATGCAATTTTGTAAAAAATTTTTTTTTTGTGGAAAATAAATTTTAATTCTTACTATAAATTTTAAATACCTAAACAGTGATACCTCAGTATACATCCTTAATCCGTTCCAGATCCTTGGACTTATACTAAACAGAACATATACCAAACAAATTTTTCCCACAGAAAATAAAGGGAAACTGATTAATCCATTCCCATGTAAAAAAATCCTATTGTTATTGGCATATTATACATTGATGGGTTGTATAAAATAATTTAAATATTGCTTAATACTAAAATATATTAATACAAAAGCAATTACAGTAGTTGAAATAAATGAAAATTTAATCTCATTACCTTGCTGAGAAAGTCAAGTGTCTACTAGAATGGTGCTGAGAAAGGAGGAGGAGAAGATGTTATTGTTTAAAAGGAGAGTCCACTTCCAACAAAACTTTAGGAATCTTATATTCTGGTGTTTTTTCTTTTTCTATTTTCTGTTTCTTTTCCTTATTTGTACCTTGTTGAGGCTCACCAGGTTTGACTTTTACTAAAAATCTGCTCAAAGAACTTTGCTTCTACCTTCTCCTCAGAACATTTTGGAAATATGATAATGCTATTATCAATTGTTATATCCTATTGTTATTGGCATATTATACATTGATGGGTTGTATAAAATAATTTAAATATTGCTTAATACTAAAATATATTCTTTATAATAGGTTTTACTACTCATGCTTCTTCCCACTTTATGGTTAAATCATTAGCAAATTCTTCTGTGGCTAGGGCCGTGTTTAATCTACCATAGCGTATGCTCTCTTTGTGCTCAAATAATCTCAAATAAACAAAGAGAGCATACGCCACAGAAGTATCTGCTAATGATTTAACCATAAAGTGGGAAGAAGCACAAGTAGTAAAACCTATTATAAAGAGAGAGACCTGAGATCATTGAAACATTAGAAATCTTAAAAAGAGAGAAAAATGAAAAACTTGAACGATAGGCTAGCTTGGGAGCCTCAGCAACCCTGGATACATGCCACGAATAAAAAAAGGTAGATGTAATATTGTTAAACGTGTATTACCTAGTGTAATTAACTATAACTACTTATTGTTTAATACATTGCCAATTGAAGAATTTGTTTTTATTCTCTATTTCATTTATTTTATTTTATTTATTATTTGTATATTATCCGCCTGTATATTGTTCCCTATTATTAGTATTATAACTGTAACCAATATTTGCACCATATTTCGTTAATATGTATAACGAGATTATTATTTTTGTAACCTATCACCATAGCAACGGTGTATTCTTTTTTCAAACGTCTAATTTTAATAGTGCCTGAGGAAGTCTTCACGGCCGAAAACGTTAGCGCAGAGTACTTGAATAAAGTATTTATTTACACTGCTGTTTAGTGCTGACTTATAATATACAATAGATAAGTATTTATGCAGTTTTTACATTAATTAAGTATTACAATAAACTAATTTATTGGTTTCTGAATTTCAATTTAGGTAGCTGAAGATAGCCATCTTAAACAGTTGAAAACATTATTAGAATTCTAATAATACTTATTAGAATTCTAATAAATTCTTTTAATTAAAAAAGTATGTATTCTTTGTATTATTCCATTCAATATATCATAAAATGATACAAGCATTGACAATAAGTAGGTTTCTTATAAAAATGGTTTTATTGTACAAATTAGCAACATTTTTGGTTTTTTACTCACCAATAAAAAAATGTCCTTTGCAAACAATAACCAAATATAACAGTTTCAAGTAACAGTACAGTAAGACCCTACTTAATGCTGCTCCGTTTAATGCTGTTTCGATATAACGTGGTTTTTTCGAATTCAATATTTTTCTTTTATTCACTTTGGCGCAGTTTTTCAAGCCGTTATATTCACATAAATCCAAAATCGCACAAAGACGAGTAAGTTAGCATTTCTGAAAATGAGAAGCAAAAGGAACTTGCAACAGATTTTCTCAAAACAAGTTTAGCCTCTATTACAGAAATTATAAATCAGTTTAAACAAAATGATCCAAATTTTGACAGAAGTTCAAAGGCAAGATGAAGTGTTATGGGTTGCGATATCTGGCTATCAACAATTGCTTGCTGAATGAAAGAGGAAAAGACAAACGATTTTTCATTTAGAGGATTCTTAACGAAGAAACAAAAAGTGTCAAATGAAGAAGAACCTCTCACATCACAAACAAATTATTTACTCGAATATTTTTGATTTTTAGGAATGATTTATCAATACAAATCGATATTAGCAATAAAAAATGTCTATAATTAATGTAATATACAAATCAATATTAGCAATAAAAAATGTCTATAATTAATGTAATACTATACAAATCGATATTAGCAATAAAAATGTCTATAATTAATGTAATACAACAGAAATTATTTACTTGAATATTTTTGATTTTCATGAATGATTCATGAATAGAATCATTTACTTGAATATTTTTGATTTTCATGAATGATTTATGAACACAAATCGATATTTTAAGAATTTTTTCACCAATATTTGTGAAATACAAATCGATATTAGCCAATATTTTTGATTTTCACGAATGATTTATGAATACAAATCAATATTAGCAATAATTTTTTCGTGAATGATTTATGAATACAAATCGATATTAGCAATAAAAACTTTACTTGAATATTTTTGATTTTCATGAATGATCTATGAATACAAATCGATATTAGCAATAAAAAATGTCTATAATTAAATGTAATACAATAGTAATAATACATGTTACAAAATAAAATAAAAAATACATATATTTTTTTAATTCACTGTCCTGTTTCACCTATCTCCCTTATTTACGTGATAAGATGACCTTGTTTAATGCTGTTTCATTTAATGCTTGATTTTGTTGAAACGTATCTCCTGTGTTAAATGGGGTCTTACTGTAATTTATTTATATTTTAAGTTTAAATTCATTTTTAATATGCAGACATCAGATTATTAGCTCAACTTGTTGTTTTCAACATATTAATCATATTTATTTAAATTACCATATATACTCGTGTATAAGCCGAGGTTTTTTCTCAAAAAAATTTCTGAAGTGGGAGGGTCGGCTTATACATAGATAAAAAAAATCAACTTTTTTTTTGGCTGAAGAAATTGAAGTAATAAGCAAAGCCATTACTTATTGAACGTCTCCTGAAAACAGGAAGGAAATTTTTGCAATAATTCATTTAATACGATACCAGGTAAAATTTTATCTTACCCCGATGCAATTGAGCGCATCGCACTGCCGACTCCAATCTGTGTCTATATACCGTAATCAGATAGACGACGCCGCGCTGCCCGATACAATGCGACGCGAAAACTTGACAATCAATCAAGAATCTTACCTAGGATTCGTATTTGAGTGAAAAAATATATTTATTTTCCATTATTATTAATTAAGAATGTTTTAATTCATTCGCTAGTAATCAATAAACTTAATTAAGAATGTTTTAATTCATTCGCTAGTAATCGATAAATACTTAGTATATTTAACTCTCCAGCCAACCGCGTTTCACTATACATATATATGATTCATACAATTACATACATATAATTAATTCTTAATTTTTTGTGGCACACTAATGTGCCGCAGCACAATGGTTGAGAACCACTGCTCTAACTAATAAACAAAATGACACCAGTATTTGTACATATACTATTCAAAGGATGGAGAGAGGGATTCTGCAAAAAAATTTTAGTTCTAAAATTTAGGGGAAAATAGTGGTGTTGTGCAATAGAAATACATAGAAAAAGCAAAGAAAAAAATAGTTACTGTATTTTTTTCTTCTACAAAAACAGAAACTTTTTATTTCAAATAAAATTCAAATACTTTTTGCTTCTTCTCATAAGAAAATTAAATCATAACAACAGCACAAGTTCAAGCAAAAGATTGATATATTTATTATATGCTAAAGATCTTTTAGCTTTAAAAAGGCATTTTCAATAACATCTAGCAAAAAAACTTTCTTCTATTTGTAATTCTTTTTGCTGATATTACTGAAGATGTCTTTTTTAAGCTAAAAGATCTTTAGCATATAATAAATATGTCAATCTTTTGCTTGAACTTGTGCTGTTGTTATGATTTAATTTTCTTATAAAAAGAAATTTAAATGAACTGCCACAGAAAATGATTTTACAACTTCAGAATCATCCATCTTTTATTCGCAATGTTCCAAGATATCACTGACATTGAAGTTGAGCTTTGATGGGGTAACCATTGTTTTGGGTCAGAAATTACATTCAATATACAGTGATGTTGAATGCAGAATGCAACATCTCTAGAGAAATGTTCTGCACGTTCTGCATTATTTTGCTCTATATAAAGGGGTATTTCCTCAATAGATGTTGGCTTGAACCGACCCCACAATCAGAAATCACATTATGTAAGATTAGATGATAATAGTGGCCATGCCATGGAAAACTGCAACTACTTACTATTTCTTCAGCAAATGATCTTGTAAAAGGTGACATTGGTTGTGCAATATGAAACAGAGCCCCATCTTGCATGAAAATTGTCTCATCCAGATATCTTTTTTGCTGCAGTTGCAGAATTACAAAGCTGCATAGCTAACTTTATTCTGTAATAGAATTACTGCCAGAAACGGAAATTTGTTTTGATAATGTTTTCACTCAGTGAATTCATATATAATATATATATATCTTTATAAAAAGATTAATGATATAAATCTGTATGCCTGTCACAAAAGGGCACCATGTCACAAAAGTGAAAATTTACAGGAGAGAAGTTTAAAGGTTTTTGTTTTTTTTTATTTCCAGCTTACTTGTTAATGAATGTTTTTCAATAAACCTTGTACATTTATTCTTTGACTAGTGCCTTTAAATTATAATACTGTAGGTTTTTAAGGTTTATTACTTTTTTTAATATATTTTAAATATAAAAAGTATTTGTTAATTGTATTTTGTGGACATAGTGACATTTACCTTTGAATATATCTGTTATTTATTAAAATAGGAGTTAGTACTCTATACTTCTGTGTAGTGTAATGAAAGTACATCAAACTAATAGTGTTATTCCAATATTGAAAAAAAATGGATGTAGTACCTTTACCTCTGACATACAGAAATAATAATATGAAATAATTTTTATAAATTTTATAATAATTGAAATAGAGTTTATGGATATATATTAAATAATTCATGTATGCACATAGATATATATTAAATAACTCTTTATAAGTGAATATATGTGTATTGATGAAATTACTGCCCTTGCTGGCAGTAATTCTTCAGAAAAGTAGAAATTTTATATGAAAACACCATATAGTGATTTTTCAGTAAATGCAGGGAAATTTGCTGAATAATGTAGTGCTTCTGAATATTTGTCAGTTTTGAGTATCAACTGTCCCATTGAGATAAAAATGAATTTCATCTCCCCAAAGAATGTTCTAGAGCAGTGGTTTCCAAAGTGGGTACGTGAGACGATACCTGGGGTACAGTGAAAACAATTTTTATATATAGTTTGTAGATTCTACAAGCTGCTAGATCACTGAGTATTAAAACTAAATATCAAAATAAATTAAACTTGGAACCAAACCTTCATATCGCAATGTCAGATAACATCAAACCAGCATTTTCAGAAATTATTAAACAAATGTAAGCCCATTGTTCTCATTAAATTGTAATAAGAAAAATATGTATCTATGTTTATAATAAAAATAATGTGCAATTATACTGTAATTTTTTGGATATTACATAAGGCCTTATTTCCTCTTTAAAACATTAATTACAACAGATTTCTGCTTAATCAATTGGGGGTATGTGCAGAGCTGGATTTGCATTTTTGGAGGCCCTAGGATGAGCAAGGCTTTGGGACCCCTAAAAGTTCAAATCAGCTACGTCTAATTTTAAAGACTACTTATAACTTATATAAGGAACCTTTAAAATTTTATTTTCTATCTAGCACTTTAATAAAAGTCCATTTTTTGTTATTAAAAATTTATAAAAGTTGAAAACTGATTGTTTTGGGGCCCTAGGACTCGGCCTGTAGGTAAATCCGGCCCTGGGTATGTGCCATATATTTTTTCTGTCTTAGGGGTATGCAGACAAAAAAGTTTGGAGACCATTGTTCTAGAGAAAGGTATTGTCTACTTCTATTCTGGCCAAAAATATTAAAAGTAATTCTTTTTCAGGATCATTTATTTGCAACTGTTGTTGACAGATAATTTTTGTAAGGACAAAAGTGGATTACTTTCTGAAGAATTTTCTTCATAGTGGATATGGAACATCCAATTGCCTTACTACTCCCTATGTGCTGCTTGATTCAGCTGCACCATTCATGAATGGGTCTAAATAGCAGTAATAACTTCCTCTGTTACCTGACTTTCTTCTTTTTCTAGCTTTTAACATGAAAGAATCTAGTCTCCTCAAAATTTTTAATCATTTGTCTAACTCTATGAATGATAAAAGATCTTTACAAATGTTTTTTAAGTGCCTAAATTCATGCAAAATGGCTGCTGCATTGCATCCATTAACTTAGAATAATTTAACAATTAAAGCATGATCAAGCATAGTGAGATGAATTTTTTACAGTACAGGTAGGCCTTGATTAGTTTGAGTTAAAAATCTGATATACAGGTAGGCCTTGATTAGTGCGAGTTTGAATAATACACATATTTATTAAATTTGTCAAGCAACTATAGGTAGGCCTCGATTAGTGTGAGTTTATTCGTTAGTGCGACTTACAAAAATGATACTGTTTTTCAGTTAGTGTGAGCAAATATTCGCGACTTATAAAATTGATACCATTTTTCAGTTAGTGCGAGCAAATATTTGATTAATGCGCGACTTATAAAATTGATACCATTTTTCAGTTAGTGCGAGCAAATATTCAATTAATGCCGGACTTATAAAAATGATACCGTTTTTCAGTTAGTGCAAGCAAATATTTGGTTAATGTGAGTTGTAATTTTCAGTTAGTAAAACCGGACGAGGAAGCAGTCCAAGAACAGTCACTTGGCTTTGAAGGGGTGAAACACCAGAAAGATGGGCTTTTTGTTGTTAGCTATTTAACATTACTATTATTAAGCTTTGTTGTTATATACATACAATATAGTACAGAATTTTCTCTTTTAAAAAGTATTGAAATCGATGAAAGGAAAAACACTTTTGATGATGATACAGAAACGAATCGAAACTGATAAAAGGAAGAACATTTCTGACGATAAAACAGGAAACGGATAAAAGGAAGAACACTTTTGACGATAAAACAGGAAACGATAAAAAAAAAGGATAAAAGGAAGAACACTTTTGATGATAAAACAGGAAACGAAAAAATAAAGGAAGAACACTTTTGACGATAAAACAGGAAACGAAAAAAAGAATATCATGATTATGCTACAGCAAAAAATGGATGTGATTGAGCGACATAAAAGTGCTCACAATAATTCTAAGATCATCTTCAATTTGGAAGTTGGTTTGATGATGGTATGAGATTCGATTTCTGGTAAGTTATTAATTTAGATGATGAACAACAATGTGAAATATGAAAATAAATATTTCTTAAACAAGTATTGTGGTTATTCATTGTGAGGTTGGCTAATGGCCAGAATCTCACAAAGCAAGAACCAATTACCATATTTTACATATAGTATATATTTTGAATAGTGCGAGAAATTCGTGGACCCATTATTTGAACTAATCGAGGCCTACCTGTAATTTTAAAGAATATGTTTATAATAATTGCAATCATAACTATCTGCTGCTGGGAAAAGGCAATTTATGCAAATTTTTTCTACTCAGGTGTTTTCTTTTTAATTTTAAAATAAAAATTTTAGAACAATTTAATCTTTTTTTCATTTTTTGCAAAGGATAAAAATAAAAATTTAAAATTTCATTATAGATTTGTCTTAATTATTATTATTTTTTTATATGCTTTTTTCATGTATTTCTTGTTGCACTGCAACATATTAAAAATTATTTGTTTTAAAGGGTTTTTAAAATTAAATACTAATGATACAAAGTAAAAACCAAACATTGATTTTTTGGACATTAGCTATTTTTAACTCTTCAGTTAACATTTTTTTAATGAAAATTAGTAATATCTATTTCATTTTAATATTTATAAGTAATGTCTTTAAGTTAGTAAGCCTTTAAGAATGAGCAGCTTTACAAAAACAACCAATGTCCCTGGACTTTGGTTGATTTGTGCTATATAGTTAGGCTACATTAATTTTAATTACGCCAAAAATCTTGGATTGTAAATGAATAGTGAAAGTAAAAATTCTATCAGGACTTAAGAGAAATGGATAGAAGATATCAAGGAGGATGGAATGTTGGTGTGCTTAGAATTATTGCTAGATGATGATTAAAGCCAGTACCAAAATCTGCATATCAAAAACCCAATAACAACACATGCACTAAAATGAAATGTATGACAAAAGTATAGAATTAAATTGACAATGATTTATTAAATTTTATTTCTGACTGGTGTATAGGATTTTTAACTGTTAACAGCTAGCAAAATTTGTAAAGAATAAATTAAATATAAATTTTCAATAATTTATTATATAGTTTTGCTAAAAAATGCATATGATGGGATCTTCATTTTTGAATTCAGGAAAATCAAATTGTATTATAATACTTATCATAAATCAATGATCATAAAGTTAACATTCACAGGCTAGTGTATAATTTTAAAATCTGATGTCACTAATATGGTATGTTCAAATGGAGTAATAAAATTCATTGAATTATTGACTTTATTATAGCAACAGCACTATGACTGATTAACTATATAAACAGTTCCAGATCTAGAGTGAAATAGTTCGAGATCTAGAGTCTGTTATGATGGGGCACGAAAAGCAATTGCAATTTCACACCCAAGCTTAATTATATTTATCTCATTTTATCTTGACAATATTTTTTGCTGTAGATTTGGTCTACAAAGACATAATGATGTATTTTTTAATGGATAATACTTATCAAGGGAGAGAGAAATCAATGTCAATTAAATTGATTAATTCAGTGTTTCCAAACTGTGGAATGTGTCCCCCTAGTGGGATATTAGTCTATTGCAACTGGCCACATAAGAATTAATATAAACATCATTTTTGAGACAGACAAAAAATAAATTCAAATTGGCATCAAAAAAAATGAATTGGCAAAAGAGTTATAAATGCATGTATCCAAGAACTTTGTGCTGTAGCTGTTTTAAAGACAAAATATCGATCTCATTTAGTGATTGAAAAAGAGTTGCGAGTAGTGACATCTAATTTAAAAGAACACCTTGATTTGAAAGAATTTTTAATGACACCTTGATTTGAAAGAATTTTTGCTGAAAAGTAAGCCCACTCATTGCATTAAATATGTTGTATTAAACATGTATTTTATTTTTCATTTTTTTTGTAAGATTTGTTTAATTGTATTAAAAATTATTATAACATAATAAATATATATATTTTTTATGCATAAGAACTTTACTTATGCAAAATATGATATATTGTTTTGTAGTATTAAACTGTAACTAGAAAGTATATGTAAGATTAGACTGTTATGAAAATGAGGGGGTGTACCAATATTTTTATGAAAAAGGAATGCACAGACACAGTTTGGAAATCAATGAATTAATTGATAAGCAATTATTAATGATTTTGCCTTGTTGAAAGCAAGAAAAATTAAACTATAGTACATATTTATTATACTATATTAAATAGAGTTCATTTTTTACTATATCCATTATAAATGTATTTTTTGGTAGTATTTTGTTAACTATTTGTTGCTTTGAAAAAATAGTGTTTTGTATATTTCTCAGTAACTATGTATCTGATATCATTACATTCCTGGTTCCAAAAGATTATATATGTTTATGTATTAAATGTGCATGAGTGAAAAGGAGAGAGGGCACCATTTCTAATGTTCCTCAGGTGGCAAAATATCTAGATTTGGCACAGATATAAGCATGCATATATATATATTAATTGAATTTTTTTACTGTATTTTTGTAAATGTTTGTTTTTTAATTATTTGATTTATCTGTATATAGTTTTAAAACTTAAAAAAAATTTTCTATTGGTTTTATCTGTATATTTTGTTAATTAAAATTATTTTATCTTTATATAATATATATTGTATATTTACCATTCCAATAATTAAATATACTTCTTTATAAAGTGCATATGTTTTTTTTGTGTGTTATATATAGCAAATGAAGACAAGCTTTTTTCTAAAAAATATTCTTGCTATATCATTTTATTTAATTTTTTAATATAAATTAAAAATTTATTATTACTAGGTAGTCTAACATCTCTGACACCCATTGTTACATCAATAGCCACATTAAAATTATGGCCACAACCTCCAAGTTTAAAAAGTAAGTTAAGAAGTTATATTTTATTTAATTTAAATTAATTAAAAGAATCAATTCTTAACTTGTTCTCTGCATTGACATGTATAGATGTCAGGGAAGTGGAACAAACAAACAATAAAAAAAAAATAAGTTAAAAAAATTCAATCCTGATTTTATTAATCTAGCTTTTGCAAATCTGTATTTTTTGTATGTGTTTGCTTAAAATACAATTATTTGACAGTGGTTCCTAAATTTTTTTCAGTTGCTAAAATATTTTTTTAATTACATTTAAACAAACATTGTTTATATTTGAATGGCTCAATAGAATATAGATTTTTTTTATCCCATCCTGTTAAATTTATAGTGTAATCGATCAAAATTATTCCAATTATGCAATTCAATAAATGATATTTTTGAAATTTAAAAAAGAAATCAATTGTTCATAAAATGAGCTATAAAATGCTGAAAATTAAAAAATATTTTAGATGAGAAATAAAAGATTGATTAATGCTGTTAAAATAAACTAAAATATATCTTAATTGTTCATTTTTTGTAACAATTTCTCTGAAACTTAGGAGAAAATTATAAAAATCAAAATGTAAATGCTTTCAGGCCATTTAAAGGGATATGGCACTTTTATTGTCTTACAGCAGCTACTTGCTTCTTGGGAGTTTGCAGCCAAGCTTACTTTGCATATGAGTGAAAAGTATTGAGTGCAAAGTTACAATAAACCATCTGCAGTCTAATTAGAAAAATATAAAATGTATTATAACTATTTATGTACTAGCTGAGACTATTTTCATACATGTTAGATTTTTGATATAAATAATAAATTTATAAAAAGTACTACTAAAAATTGCAAATGAAGTAAGAATAAACTAATAAATATGAAATATTAATAAAAATGACAATATTTCATTGATTTCATGTAATTTATTTAATAATTATATGATGTAACTTCATTCAACAGAAGTTACATAACTTGTGGTTTTTTATAAATAATTTCTGAAAATTTTGACCAAATTTCTTCATTCATGGCTCATTTTGTTCAGATGACTTACTATCTAAAAATATCAACTATTTCGTTGGATGGCTAAAATTTCAAATAAAAAAGATCATGATTTTTCAATCCCATATAAGTAATGAAAAGTTGCCATAAAGAAAAGATTCGAAAAAAATGCTTACATTATATGAAAGATGACAAAAAATGCAATAAATCCTGAAAATTTCAAAAGATTTTGACAAAATTTAATTGAGATTTCATAATTTTAATTTCATTTTTTTTGCATATTAATTAGGGTTAATTTAAAGAAATAGTCAACAACAAAAGTATATAAGTTATAACAGCTTTTTATATTTCCTCCAAGCTGAAGTTAAGAAAAATATAATTATTTCCAGAGTTTACATATATCTAAAATAAATATGTTCTCTTTACTGATATAAGTTAAATATATTCATAAATAGTCCCTTATAAGTGAAGATGATGAAATAACATAGTATACATTTTCACTATATACAGACTATCCTCAGTTTATGTAGGTCTGTATTTATATAGAGATTTCCTGATATATATTGATTGAAGCAGATAAAGCTATAATGCAGAGATATAATTATATTTCTCCTTATATCATCACTTTCATATGTACATGTGTTTTATGAGTTTATTAGGTTAGATTTAGTTAGTAGCCAGGATCAGATCTGGACTCCTAAAAAACTGTAAATGTGGGATTTGGAATTGAATATGGATCCTCCAAGATAGTAAGCAATTGCTTTAGCACATGTGTGCCTATTCTTTAATATAAATATTTTTAATATTATGTTTTTGTGCTCTTATATGCTCTTACATAAGTCAGATTTGTAAGAGAAGATCTTACATTGGGCAATTCCCATTGTAAGATGTTGATCCCTCCTATTGATAGTGTTATAATTTTTCTTGATTCAGTATATGTATAAATGCCTTCTTGTAAAACATGAAACATTAACAATTTATTAATCTGCATACTGAATATATATCTATGTTAGCTATATCTCATGAATGATACCTAGAAAATATATGGATTTTGTACTAACAAAATCTTTCTTTAAAAGATTAATTTATTTCTTTTAAGAATAGTCTTAAACAAGCAATCTTCAACATTCATCTTGCAAAATAATTTTGCATGTTTCTCTTGTTTTGTTATAAAAAAGTAAAGATATAAAAAGTAACCTTTAATTACTTTTTATAAGTAATAAAAGGTTAAGTATAACTAACCTAATGATCCATTGAAAAAATAAACTGCTTAACACTTGTAACTAGAGTTCTCATTAAATACAGCACTTGTAGCAGTATATAAAAATGTAAAGTTTTTAATTACACTGACAATAATATTTTCGATACACCCGTATCATCATCAGTTGTACAATAGAATACAATAAAAACTAAGCTATTCTAGAATAGAATACAAAATTAGAACATTTTTTAAAATTTAAAGAAGGTAACAGTTATATAATAAGATAAAATAAAATAAACATAAATAAACTGAAATAAATAACTTATGACAAGAATAGCAAGATTAAACTATTCGTCCGACGGGGGAGCAGGATATTAATACATTATATGTTTTTTCTTATCGCATATCTCCAGGCCTCACTCACCCCGTCTGCTTGTCTACTGTTAATAACTTTACCAATTTGATTGTACTTCAGTATATGTAGTTTTTCTGAAATCGGTAAATCCTTAGGGTCAAGTATATTTTTTATTATCTTTGCATCTTTCCAAAGTATATCCACGCTCTTCTCATAAGCCCTTAGTGCCAGGGCAGTACAAAGTTCACCTTTGCGCACATTATTCTTATGTTCACCGATCCTGTCTTTAAGATTGCGTGCAGTGGCTCCTATATAATACTTCAAATTGGTTATCCTCGAGATTTATCAAGGGGACTTTATAAATCCCTGTTCTAAAACCCTCACACTTTTGGTTTTATCATTACGCAGAACGTTAAATATGGTAGGAGCTCTTTTGAACGCGCTCACTACATTAGCTGCTTTTATCGAGGATTTCACTGCAATATTATTATGGAGCCTGTATGGTATCACGTTATAAGTTCTCGTATTCTGGGACTG
>AYEL01059327.1:0-21546 GCA_000484575.1 Olivierus martensii | reverse complement strand
TCCTCCAGAATATTAAGCCACAGCTTTACCACGCAACCATCGGGCTGAGCTGTCATTCCCTCAGTCCACGGGTTAGTGTTTCGTTAACCGAACATAAAAATCTTTCGAAAAAGTGTTCGTTAACCGATTACCCACTGTATATTTTATGGTTTCAGAGGCCAAAAATTAAAGATCGACTTATGCTTGAGTTTAAGGTATATATTCTGGATGCATATATATATATATATATATATTCTGAAAATTCTTTATCATATATAAAAATGCATTATTAATGACTGAGAAACATTAATTCTGTAAACAAGATTTTTAAATTTTAATAAATTTTCTAAAAATGCAATTGAAATTGGAAAATTCTCGTAAGGTATTTTATTTATTTATTAAATAAAAATTTTAAAAAGAATATTTAAGACTTCATTTTCTGACTGGAAGAAAAATTCCTTTAAAAAGCAATTCCGATATAAGATCGCATTATGCATACAAAATAATTTAATTTCCGATAGCCTAACTCCATATAATGATTATTCTATTGGTTTGGAAACTAAAGAACTTCGTATTCGATTTCTAAGGGTAACAAATCTATTCTAACAGAAAACGGGATAACAGAGCCTTTCATTAAAATGCTAAAAGAAGGAGCAATCTTTCAACAAAACAGTCCATTTATAAGCTGAAGCCCTTAAAAAACCTAATTTTATAATTTATAATAGTTGTAGTACTCTTTATTTTTAGCTTGCAAAGATACGCTACTTTTCTAATTTATTAACATTTATGATAATCTCATCTACAGATTGGGCAATTGCTTTAGAATCGCTTCTTTCCGAAACATTGATTCTTTCAAATTTCGTTCCCTCCATTGATTTGTCACAACAGATTTATTATATTTAGCTCTCTGATATATATAAAACTGTATATTCGAGCCACTACATATTTTCTGTACTAATTCAGCATACAATGACCTGTACATCTTCATAATTTAAACAATAACAATCAATAGATTTATATTTTCAAACAATTCTGAAGTTAGGATAAAGTATACATTTATAAAACAGCCAATAACTCTGTCAGTACTAATTGTGATCAATTTATGAGTAAAAGAGATTTTTTTTTTTTGAAAAAACTAAGCTAAGGTCATCAATAATAATTTTTATCCACAAGAAATGGCACGATAGTAACCGAAATATTTACATTTTATGACAATATTTTATTCATTGTTTGACACACAGGATTTCGAAACGTAGCGAACAGATCTTATCTCGTCAGATGTAAGATATTCCTCTACTTATACCATTTCTTCTCATATATTTGACAGAATATATATATTTTTAAATGCGATTTCTTTCAGTTGCCATTTAAAAACACTTCAATGTCTACTGAGCTTCCACTGATTAAAAATTTCAAAAGATATTATAAAGGTTTTATGTTGCTTATCATTTTTATGCTGGATTAATAGAAAATTTTCTTCTTTTTATAACATGTTTACCTGTTTGATAAATTTTTTTTTCTTTTTCCTTCTTCTTTATATTCTGTTTTTTATTATATACAAATCTACATTAAGCGGCATAAACATTTTAAATTTTTAATATGATTCAAACATCTACTCTTGTTATATAAATTTATTTATGAAAATATAAACCTTATAAATTTTCTCGAGATATAATTATTAGATATTTTCAATAATTGATTTGATTTTTTTTTTTATAAATTCTCTGTTTATAAAACGAAAAAGTTCAGTAGTACATTTTTTTATATATACAGTATATAACTTAACTTGATAATATATTTCTACCGTAAAAATTGCATTAGGTAGATATCACTCTTTCCATTTAAAGTATATTGGATGATATTTATTTGAAGAGACGAACGATTACTTTTGTTGAATCCAACCAGATGTTTTATATTATTTTATTGATACTGTTATAAAGTCAAAGTAGCATCTATTTCGTGATGTATTATTATTATTTTTTTGCATTAAATCTCTATCATATAAACAGAAAACATAAATGTAGCGTAATATCAATATATATTAAGTGATCGATGCATCTAAATATTTAGGAATTTACTTAAAATGATTTTTTAAGCGTGAAAGGAGGAATAAACTAAAGAAATCTATACTTTTTTTGCATGGATAGGCATGATAACATTTTCTAAAGTTACCATTTATTTTTTTTTTTTTTGTATCAGTTCATTCCAAAAGTAATGTCGTTTTTTAGCATTAAGTTTTGAAAGAATGTAAAAGATAAATCACTTGTTAATTTAATCAAGTATATATTCTTCATTTGAATCAATAATATCCTTCGAATGTTCTGAAAGTTTTAAAAATTCATGTTTAGACAACCTGAGGTATGTTTGAACAAGTACAGCATAAAAAAGACATTACTTTTTAGGATGACCTGCTATAAGTTGATAACATATCATAATAACAGATTTAAACAGTGTGAATGTGGCAAAAAATAAATGAAAAAATATATATAATTTTATAATATTTAATTTTTAAGTATTATAACAATTATATATATTTTTGATGGATACCATATATGAATTATTTTTGTTAAACACCGACTTATGCATATGTCAATACATTTTCTAGCTTTAGAGGACTAAAACTGAAGATCGACTTATACTCGAGTATATACGTTATATATTATTTATGGTTCATATGTGGTGTATATTCTTTACGATACATATTCTTTACAGCTCATATGTGTTATTCATCAAAAATATAACTATTTTTGAAAAGAAAACAATGCGGTCACAAAAAATTTGATGACTACAATATGAAACTCTTCATTCTTTTGCATATATACATTAACCACATTGTTACAAAAAATGATATTTGTGTTTAAATCGTCAGTAAATTATAAATAATTGTTATACATTAATTAAATAGAGAAAAATTAAGTTTTGTTGAACAAAACACATTGATGCTCTTTATGCATCCGTAATGATTATGACAAAAGCATGCAGGCATTTTAAATTAATCGTAAACTATACATATGAAGTTTTGTATGCCCATTCTATAGACGTATTCTTCTGACAGGATATAGAGATAGCTTGTCAAAAAATATTACATTTTATTCGGATAAAATTCATGATTATTAATATGATAATTCTGTATAGTCACCGTTATAGTATGAAATGAAATATGTTGTTTTAATTAGTAGTAATTTTATATTCATTTGCTGTTTTCTGTGACTCTAAACACATTCTCAAATTATTATTTACAGAACAATCTAATTACACTGTTTTCATAAAAATGCACAGATGTATGATATAATTTTGCATAATTAATATGTTCGGTGGCTGTCACTGAATTCCGTAGTCTAGTCGTTCCCTACTAATAAAATCTTATATGCTATAATCCTAATTATCTTAATTATTTTAACAGTTTCTCTAAGTTTACGGGAAAAATTTGCACGAATATGATATTTGCACCATTTTCCCAATTTAAAACGCAAAACTTTAAAGCTTTAATTAGGAAAAATAGCCGATGCTTATCGCTACTTAATTTTTCTTCTTAATTGTCATTTATGTGCATTTTATTACGCATTTTTAAAAGTACTGCAATAGCAAAGGTTATCATCTATTAAAATCAAAGTCGAAAATTATATTTAGTCAGAAAAAAATAATAAAAAATTATTTAAAAGTTCAAAGTTTCAACATAATAACTCTTTAATTAGTAGAATATCAATTTTCCCCTATTTGTAATCAAGCAATTTATTATTTGTATAAAAAAATAATAATATTTTTAGTTCTTCTCCGGGAATGTTTTTTATTCTTTGACATCCATTAATTTTTTCTTTTTTTTTTTAAGTTTTTCCTATATTTTATTTATGATTGTGGATAATGTAGAAGACGGAATAGATAAGTTATGCAAGATAGGAAACGTTTAAAAGAAATCTTTCCATTTTTCATAATGTTGAGACATTATTGCTGTCAGTTTGAAAAAAAAAATAAATTTTGTTATTTTTTGCGTTATTATTTTGCGTGAGGAACGGTAATTCACGCATCCGACTATTAATCAAATTTGGAATGGATACACTAAAACATCCTATGCAACTCTATCATTTATAACAAACAAGAAAAGTGTAGAATGTTTGCTAATATAGATAATTAACGTTGAACGAAAATAATTTAGTAATTTTAATTAATTTTTCGCTTGAATATTATAAACAAAATAGTTAAAAGCCGAGAAAATGAATGTTTAGCAGTTTCCCCTCTTATCTAAAAATTACTGTTACAACGATAAAACAATTTAAATAATTTCTACCTATTTACAAAGACGCAAAAGTGAAAAATTCATTTAAACGAGAAGTTTATTAATTAACGATATCTATTTTGCACTGTGCAAACTTTATTTTTAATTATTTATAAATCAAATCTGCCGACTTGACTGGAGGAGAAAAAAAAAAAATTCAATTTTTCGTTTAAAAATCAATTAAGTTTAAAGTTTTTTTTTTTTTTCCTAATTTTTGTTTAAATAAGATATTAAAATTTTGCGATAGGAAAAGAAAAAAAAAAGAACAAAGTTTACGAGTAATAAAGCAAATTATTATACTTTATTTTTAATAGCTAGAAAAATAGTTGTATTGCAGTTTTATAAGTTGAGACGGCTCATTATATCAGGAAGAAGAAGAAGAAGAAGAAAAAAAAAAACAGAATATTTGATAATTTCGCTTGAATAGTTTGGCTGAAACGAAATTTAAGTAGTAGTCAATGCAAACTTCATTTCTGTAGCTCCATCGACTTTGTCTCCGAAGCCTGCTGATCAGCAGATTCTCGAGAAGTTAGTATCATTGTCGTTCGAAATTTCTTTTGGAAATTTTTCCTTATAAAATAGTCATTGTGAATTGACCGGAATATTTTAGTTTCCGATTTTTGTTCCAAGAAAAAGGAAGAGAAGAATTAAAAGTGGCCATTTTCGTTTCCTTTGGCAGTATATTCATACCTTATAAATTTCATTTTGATGCATTTAAAATAGTGGTAGTAAAATTTCTATTTTTCTTGCATAATGTAAAAAATATAAGATGATTAAACGAACAGAAAATTAAATATAACTTTGTATAAATTTTATATTTTTATAGAAATATTGCTCGTTTGCTTTTTTTTTCCATGAAACATAATTGCTGTTTAATAAACTAAACTCTGAAATGGGATAATTGGTTAAAAAAAAAAAAAAAACTACGTTAATTTTAAAAATTTTATATAGTTTATACTATTTTAAACAAATATGAATATTTAATATTCGAAATTAATTAACGAGTATTAAATTTTAGAGTAAAAAAAAAACATATGATAAAAATAATCAAATCTTATGTCTATCCCCCATTAATGATAACAAAAATAATGAATCTTTTTCCCTATTAATATTAAATATTATTATCTGGGAAGTTTTGCTTATTTAAAAGAATTTTTTTTTCTTAACTAGATTATTCGAAAAATAAATACGATAAAAATATCTTAATAGACTCCATATCGAAATTTTGTCTATTAGATGCCATGTATTTAAAGAGAAGTTTAAAAAAAAAAAAAACTGTCATAAAAGTTAAAGTCATTTCTGATTACTTAATATCTGCAAAGGAAATCATCTAATCACGACTATATCAGCAAAATCAACCAAGCAAAACTTTTTAAGTTTAAAAATTCTTTTCCCATTTTCTCACATTCATTTCAGTTCAATAAAATTGAGTGGCTTAAAATTCCAATTAATTTGGAATGACGATGTATATATATATATATATTAGATTGAAAAACTTAAAGTAATCATGATAAATCAACGGAAGAGAGAGAGAGAAAGTCAATGTTTACTTCATTTATTGTAATGCTTTAATAGTATTGTTTATTTATATTTTCACTTTCAATAATTCTCAAATGATTACAAAGTACCTTTATATAATAACACCACAAACTTGATACAAGAGTAACGTTTCAAATTATTTTTATTATCGTGATATTTTAGTTTGATGATGGTAAGAAATAATTGAGGAATATTTCCGAAAATAATTGGCTATTTTTAGTAGGTTGTTATAAAGTTTTAACTGTAGAAATGTAAGTTTTAATTAACCTTTTAATGATTGGTATGCACATAAAATTTATGCGTATTGTAGTTAAAAGATTATAAACATATATATGTGTGTGTGGACCGTAAATTTATGGTAATTTGATTGAGTATAATAATTATACTGAATGGTAGCTAGTTAACTGTAATACTCATACATTAGATATATTTTACTATATATCAGGGGCGGCCAAACTTCTTGTCACTACGAGCCACATAGAAGGATGACAAATGCTTAAGAGCAACAATCAGTTTCTTTCTGGGTCAATGAGAACCTCATCAGTTTTTTTCGGGCAATCTTAATAATGGTTTCAAAAATTGCTTATTATATATATTTTAAGTGCATTTATTTCGTATAGATGCATAATTATTTTTACAATAAATGAACAAATTACAAATATATTATTTTTTAAATTAAATAATTATTTTGCTTCATGTTAACTATTGATTTTCATGTTATGAAGACCCTTTGAAGTTACTAGAATCGCAATTTGGCCATATCTTCGCACACTATGTGAAATTTTAACGACTCTTTTTTGTATCCTATGCTTCTTCCTTAGGCAAAAAAAAAAAATAAAAATATGTCATTCATATATCATAAATACGTCAGAAACAAATAAAATACGTCCATATCAATGATGTTTGCTAGATAAAACTGTTTGCAAGAAATAATATATTTTTCTTTCTCTCTTTTTTTTTTTTTTATATAAATTGTACAAATAGGTTAAACCCGAGCAAAGTCATAAATTGGAAAGTGGTCACGATCGAAATTTTTTAATATTAAAAACTATATTTAAGATATTTACAATTTTTTAAATGCAAATAAAAAGTTTCTATTTATTTATTAAATGAAAAAAAAATAAAAATTTTTTTTTAAGTTACTCACTTTGAAAATTTTATTTATGATCAATTTAAAATTATATAAATATAAAAATTGGATATTAAATTTGTTTAAAATTCATGAAATTTTATTAATATTTAAATATTTATATTAGGAATTGTGCTAAGCAGAAAGAAATTGTTCCTTCTTTAATCATGTTTATAGTTTAAAATTGCTAGGATTCTACTTTGACTGCCACGCGTTTTCGCTTCTGATCCTAGTGTGACACATCTAAGTCGCATTAAAGCGCGCTTTAATGCCTGTAGTTTTTTTTTTTCGTGCTCGATAAAGTAGATGTTAATATGCACGTGAACAATATTAACATTTAATTCATCATGTTATCATATAATGCAAATTATATAATAACATAATCATATAATATCATTTAATATATGCGCGCGGCGCCGTGAAAACGCAAGACAGCCAAAGTAGAATCTTACCTTAAAATTTATATATAGTATATATTAATTATTACAAAATCTAGGAAAGTAAAAAATAAAAAAATTGAATTGTTTTTAAATTATTGTAAACAGAAATTTCATATTCTGTTAGAAATTTGATTTTTTTTTTTCCTATTCGGGAAGCAAACAAAATATTAAATTTTCTAAGACAAATGTTATTTTTCAAACCGATAATTTTTTGACTATTAACCGTGCAATTTTGGTTCGATATATTTGCGAGTAAAGATGACAATAATAAGCTCGCAAACTTATAAAAATATTGAGTTTTCGGTAAATTGAATGCAAATACATTATGGCATCTAGATAATCTCTACAAACAACCGGTATAATCCACGTCTGACAGCCTTCATCACAACAGAAGTATATTTGCAATAGAGATTTTTGATAAATATCTTATCGATAGAAGTCTTCCTAAAATTCTTTTTCTAATTTTTAAAAAATTTCTTCTCAAAGTTTTGAAGGAATTTTTTTTTTCAAACATATTTTCATAATAACTATTAATAGAAATTCTACAAAATTAATATTCGGATAATGGCATAAAATAATAAATATTTATACAGTAATGAAAATATTTATGCGAACTGTTATCACTTATATGTTACATGGCAAATTTATGTCTTCCATTCGGAAAATCACATTAGTACATGATAAATCTTAAATGACAATTGCTTCCATAATAAAATATTTAGAAAGTTGTTCATATTTAATGTGTAGCTATCTTTATTAAAGTAGATGAATTTATGTCTTCCATTCGGAAAATCACATTAGTACATGATAAATCTTAAATGACAATTGCCTCCATAATAAAATATTTAGAACAATTGTTCATATTTAATGTGTAGCTATCTTAAGTAGATATCTACGGCTAATAATGCTAATTAAGTAATTTTTCACTGCACATCTTAAATTTTTCGCTTTAATTTATATACTGGAAAATTATTTAATTCAAAAATATTTGTTGACTGGTTTGTTGCAAATCAAAAATTTGAAGTTATAGAAGTTAGTTGCCATTAATATTGAATTTTTTTTTGCATACATTTATTATTATTATTATTATGATCGCTGCAGTGCGAAGATAACTCGCTTACTATCAGTTTAACAGGTCAGAAGTTAGTTAAAATTTACGCGATATACTTACTAACGGGCTATAGAATGAGTGGTTAATAAATATCATTAGCAGACAAAAAATAATAAATTTAAGCTTTATGTAAACAGTAAACATTATAAAATTTGAGATTTTTTTTTATTGGCATACATGAAACAAATTTTTAAATAGTAAAAAATATATTAATCTGTTTAAAAACTGAAAGTAATATAAAAATATTACAACTATATTACGTTAAGATCAATATAATATTGAATTTTTTTTTGCATACATTTATTATTATTATTATTATGATCGCTGCAGTGCGAAGATAACTCGCTTACTATCAGTTTAACAGGTCAGAAGTTAGTTAAAATTTACGCGATATACTTACTAACGGGCTATAGAATGAGTGGTTAATAAATATCATTAGCAGACAAAAAATAATAAATTTAAGCTTTATGTAAACAGTAAACATTATAAAATTTGAGATTTTTTTTGATTGGCATACATGAAACAAATTTTTAAATAGTAAAAAATATATTAATCTATTTAAAAACTGAAAGTAATATAAAAATATTACAACTGTATTACGTTAAGATCAATATTATTATTATTATTATATTACAACAATAATTCACTTTTAGTAGAGTTAGCGAAATCACGAAGGTTGGATGACATTATAGGTGATTATGTCAACATTGCTGATGATGCCGTATAGTTATGATATTGACCTCATGATTGCATGTGCAATTGTCCACGTCTGGCAGATTCTCTCTCTCTGCCAGCTGGTGATACAAGAAAGTAAATTCGTTTTCTGGAATTAAAATCGTTTATAACGTTATTAAAAGAACTGATTTTAATTCTTTCCGATTGAAAATATATGAAGTAATTAATGGAGTATTTTCAGTTTTTCTATTATAGTTTAATAAAAGTTACTCTCCTCCCCGTTCAAAATGCATCATTTGAAATGAATTTAATTAAATGAATTAAATCGAACTTGCCTCTCGGAATATCTCGTAAATTGTTTAATCAATAATAATGGCATTTATTTAATTGTTTCGAACAATACGAAGACATCAGTTGGTAACAATAATGTAAAGAATTTTACGAAAAAATTAATCACGAAATAATAATTTTTTTTTTCTTCTTTTTAATCTAGATGTGTTTCTTCTTTCGTCCCTGCTATTTTAAACTTTCTTTCATTTGTATTTATTAATTAATTGGTTAAACTTGTAAATTATTTTTTATAGTATTTTTAGATAATAAAAGGTACCTTATATACTCGAGTATAACTCGAAAAATTTTGGAAATTTAAAAAAATAATAATAATAATAATAATAATGCGAATTCGGCTTATATACGAGTCATGTCGGATTTCTGCATATGGATCAAAATTTATGTTAACTACTTATTTATGATGACAATTTTCAACATAAAATAACAAATATTTACTTAATTATTCAATATTAAAGATATCTGTTAGTGATAAAGATTTTTAAAATACATTAATATAAACATCAAAATTGGTTATGGATCAAACAATTTTGCACCTTCTACTCTTTTCTCTGTGCAGAAAGGAATAAAATTGAGCAGAATTTATTATTTTCCTCAAGAAATATCGAAATTATATTCGGGTCGATACATTTTCTACCTTTTCAGAGGATCCAAAATCTGGACTCTCTTATACACCGTTATATAAGGTTAGGCAATTTTGTTATTGCTACTGAGCTTATTGGTAATGTGAGGATGTAGTGAATGATGTTATTTCTCGAAAGGGCATTGGATTTATTCAATACAGCCGTAATATTTCATATTTTTAATATATAAGACATTCGAATTATATATTGTTTTATATTTATATGAAAAAAAAAGGACAATAACCTGAAAGACATTTATGGAGATTTAGCTTTATCGTTGTTTTCAAAACTGTTTTCAATAGAATCGAAGTTTGCGATTCTAAAAAAAAAAATCTATTGTTTTAGACACTGTATGAATAACGTATAATATATATACTATATATATTGATTCATGAGATATAAATAAATGAATTATGTGTTAAAAAATCCAAAATAAAAGAAAGAAAACTATATAAAAATAAAAATTGTATTTGTAATGTCAATAAAATAGAGTCAGATAATTATTTGTACTTTTTTTTTTTTGTAAATTTTGAATAAAATTATATGATAAGGTAATGAAAACGTGAGATAATTAATTTTGTTTAGTAATGATATTGATTCATGAGATATAAATAAATGAATTATGTGTTAAAAAATCCAAAATAAAAGAACGAAAACTATATAAAAATAAAAATTGTATTTGTAATGTCAATAAAATCGAGTCAGATAATTATTTGTACTTTTTTTTTGTAAATTTTGAATAAAATTATATGATAAGGTAATGAAAACGTGAGATAATTAATTTTGTTTAGTAATGATTCAGATATAATGAAGATCAGATCATTTTTCTCACACAAAAAACGTTATGTTCTCTAATTTTAAATGAAAAAAACAGTTAAAATAAATATGCAAATTAGAAAAAAACTTATTGAACGGAGTTGCATTTCTTTTGTGTCGGATATCGTAAAAATCTATTTACTTAAGAGAGTGGTTCGTAATTAATACAAGGAAACCTCAAAAGATTGAAGGTCCGCCATTTTTAACCGAACGAATCTACAGATTAATTAATTTTATTTTCAATTTTTACTTTAAAAACTTGATCAATCTGCTGGTTTTTATAAAATTTCATCAAAAAATTTTTGTAGTTCAAAAATTATTAGGGAGAACTCTTCGAAATTTGAACGTCCACCATTTTTTTTAAATTGCCGAAAATAAATGCTTATTTCATTGAATTCATCTTTAATGGCTTGAGCGTCGTGCTGAATTTCATGAAAATCCAATAATTAGTCCAGGATATATTAAGATAACATCTCAGAAGTTTGAATGTCCAATATTTTTGAAGTTGAAGCTGTGGGGATTAAATGATTCGAGTCAGACTTTAATGGCAGAATATCATTAACAATTTCGGGAAAATATATTAATTAGTCCATTCGTGGGAACGGGCAAACACACGAACAGACAAACAACACACCAGTAAAATAGCGATCTCATAAGTCTCAGTTTCTTACGGAAAATAATCTAAAAATCACATATAATTAATTCATCTTAGAAAAAAATGAATTTCTACTCTTTTCTTAGTCAATATTTTTAGAACGTATTCGCTCAGATGCTTTCAATAATGTCTGCAGTTGATCGAAACAAAATTTAAAAAATATATTTATCTATTATATATATAGATTTAACAAAATAAATTATAGTATTTATATTAATTTCTTTATTATAAATCGTTTCGAGTTTATAATAAGGAGATTTATTATTATAAATATCTGAAAATACTCCAAAATAAATAACTAAGTAACAGCACTTTTCTAAAATTTCGTATTATTTTAAGAGAATTAAATATTGTCAATTATTTTGATAAATCGCGATCAAAATTTATTATTATTATTTTTTAATAATAATAATAATACTAATACGTAACGGATCAGATATAAAATTAATACAAAAAAAAATTATGTAGAGGCAAAAGAAACAACGAAGAAGATTAAGAAAACTTCAGTTGTCGTAAGCGTAAAAAAAAAGAATAAAAGAATAAGCAAATAAAAATGTAGTAAGTACAAGAAAATAAAGCATAAACGAGAAGAATAAAAAATGACAGAAGATTTTTAAAAAAAGGAATAAAAATAGGAGCCATAGATAAGAGGACAATGTAGTAGTGATGGTATTTTTCCATCTTTGCTGTATGAAAATGGAAAAATTCCGTCACTGACTTAATTCTCTTGTGAGGTCAAGCAAATTCTCATCTCCAATAGAAAGTTTGAGGAAAAACTTTTCCAAAAAAAAAAAAACCCGAACGAAATTTTGAGATAATTTTTGCAATAACATAAATTTATTATTATTATTATTATTATTATTCGAAAATATATATATATATTTATTCATACTTACTAAAAAATAATTTTTCATTCGGAAAAATTCCACAGAAAATCCATAGGTTTAATAGAATATGTCATTTATTCATAAATGGATGATGATGAAAGCAGTTCCGATATTATTCGGAAAAGTTTTTGAGATCATTATTCCTCTCTTTCGTTATAAATAAGGCAAAGCAATTGTTCTTTCCCGACTTTATATAGATCCAATATAGTCTATATACCGACATCTAATATAACTCTTATATATAAATCTTAATTTTCTGCTAATGCTTTTTTTTATACGGGTAGATTCATTAAATCTTCCATTAATATTTTATTTTATTTTTTTTTTATGAAAAAATAACCAGAAATAATTTTATATATTATTTGTTAACCGTATCTTATTCGATTTTATCTAACAAAATTTAATTCGAACGTAATTAACCGGTTAACATTTATTATTAAAAATTAATTGCGTTTTGTTTATTTAATAAAATTATCATCGAATTAATAATTAAATTAAACAAAAATGCAATTATGCAATAATAAATTTTAAACGTGGTTAAAATTGCGTGTTTGTGTTTAAAATTAAAAAAAAAAAATTACAGATTTACGCGTTAAAAAAATCAGTAATTCGAAGCAAGTATATATATATATATAGCTCGAAGAAACAAAATTGATTTTGCTTGTGATACTCAAAATTTGACAACCCGAAAATTTTTATTTTTTATTTTTATATATATATATATCTTGAATGGTATAACATAAAAACGGCAAAAACTTTTTTACAACCATTAAAATATTTGTTTTTAATATATCAAAATCTATATAATCGTTGATAACCCGAGATTTTAAGGTAGTCCGATTTTAAACACACACTACATTTTGAATTTTAATGGTCATCTATGAAATTTTAAATTTTATTGCCTTGTCTTAAATTAAATTTTAAAGCGTTAGAATTAATTGAGTCAAATTTAATTTCGCTAAATATATATATGTATGAAACTTTATATAATTCTGTTACGTTGTTGAAACGTAACGGAATTATTGCGAGTCATATATTACATACATTTGTAACCTACTATGGTACATAAAAAATGGTATTAGCATTGTTTGCGATACTTAGAGAGAAACTTTTGTTTCTCCCCAAAGTGAATTTTATTATCATTTATCCTTCATGTATTTAAAATCTCTCCTGAGGCATTAATATTTAGAGTTTCTTCCCGAAACGGTCAGTCAGATGTAACAACATTAGTTTCGTGTTTTGTAGCACATATATATTATAGAAATATCTTTTTTTTTTTTTTGCATAATAAATGTAGTATTTTCCTTATTTAATCTCTTTACAATTCATTTAATTGATGGCAGATAAATAAAAATATTTTTCTTACTTTTTTCAGTCGTATGTATAAATTTTAATTAAACTGTAATTACTGAAGTCTCGAACGTAATAATAAAAAGGTAGAACGTATGCATTAATAAGCATATGAATAAATAATAATTAGTAATGAGTTTTTAATAAGGATTATTTCAAATTTTTTTAGTCGCTAAATAAAAAAAAAAAAAATGCAGATTTTTTTTGAAACGTATCACTTCGTCCATTTTGTTCTACCTATTAATTAATGCAACTGTGCAGCTACAATCAGACTTTATTAAAACATTGTTGTTATGAAAAATTCAATTATTTTTTACTCTGTTTACCACTTTCCTTTACTTATTTATAAATTAGAAATCCAGCATTCGGTAACGTAATTAATTAAAAGTATTAATAAATAATTAAATAACCTCTCATAATAGATTTGTGAATATTAAAAAAAATCTACAGTTTGAGTATAATTTAAAGTAAAATAATAATAATAAGTTTTTAGATAACGGGAATATTTAATGCAGTTTGTCTCCACTAATCTTGCAGAATGTTGCCCATAGGCATAGCTGAAGAATGGCAAAGAAGATTTCTGAAAAACTTGCTGATCTCAATGCGCTTTAACTGTTACGCGCGATAACGGTGCTTTCCTGAAACTATTGATTGAAAACAATAGATATCATTTTCAAAAAGCTATGTTGAATATTTTTTTCCTTTTTTTTTTTGATGCGAGAAGGATTGATTTATTTATCGTAAAGTTATACGAAGCCTGGAGCTCTGTTAATGTAGTTAAAATGAGAACGATCCAGCCCGCTAGTGATAGTTTTATCGTCATTATTATTATTTTTTTTTTAACGATATACGTTTCCATTTCTACCGAATCCTCTTCTATACATATTTAATAATTTTTTAAACTGATTATTGATGATATATGTTCAAAGGATTTTCAGTTAAAAAGGTGTTTTAATCAGTTGAATTTTACGAAATTTAAATCACTCAAACAAGTATAAATTGCCGATTACTCGAGTTTAAAACGACTAAAATCATTTTGAGTTTAAATTATTATTTGTTAAATAATAATTTTATAATATTTCTGATTTATATCCTATATATATTTTTGTTTTAATCATTTTTCGAGCTTTAAAGTTGTAATCATAATTTCTCGCGAAGTATAACCACTTACGTTAGATAAGTAATTTTCCATTTTTTGTTTTTTTTCTTTTTCTTCCTCTCTCTCTCAAATTTTCCTCTTCATGAAGAATTTAAGCGTTAATCGAACGATATTACGAGTACATGATGCTAGAATTTTGAGGTTTAGCAATCGATTTTCATAATGAAAAACAAATTAATTCTTCTCTGAATATTTACATTAGGTTATTAAAATTGCGAATTTTTCTGTAGAATCTTTACGTATTCATTACTTTGGAAATCAAAGTATTTTTGACATCATTTTTCTTAATATTTCTGTGTGCGATTTTCTTTTTATTTTTTTCTTTCTGTAGTCGAATGATATTTAAACGCGTTAAGTAAGGCAGAAATCTCGATGGTGGTGATAAAAATCAGTTCGTAAGTCGAGTTGATACCGCCCGAAAAATAGTTTACGATGCAAACGGTTTTAAAATGGGATTAAGAAAAATACCTTCAATATTTGAACAATTAGATTATATAAAAATACATTTGCATATTTTTTTCCATTAAAAAAAAAGAAAAAAATTAATTTCATTTATGTAATCAATTAACAGGAAAAAAAAAAAAAATGGAAGAAAAAATTAATTTCACTTGGCGAATCTGCAAATCAACGAATATTTTTTTCTACTGGGCAAAAATGTATACCGTATTCGAATTAATTTAATTTACTGTATGCAAAACAAATTCTATTTATCATTTAACAATAATAATAAATAATAATATCATAGAATTATAGATAAATAATTGTAAACTTGATCGAGTTAAGAAATAGATGCGAAAAATGTCTTCAGGGGTCGGATTTTCTTTAAAGTCCTTACTTAAAAATCTAGTTTTGATCTCGATTGATTGAGTCATTATAATGGAAAATCTAATAAATAAAGTATTGATTACACAAACGTTTAAATATTGAATTACCAAGATTTTTTATTTATTTTAAATATTTAGAAAACATTCCCAAACGAATACATAAATACAACTGTATAAGCTGGTCAATAATTACTTTCTTGCAATATTTAATTAGCGAAGCTTTTATTAAAAATTATATCGACCGAAAGGATATCAAAAAATAAAATTTCGTTTATTGCCTTATTCTACGAATTACAAAAGCATTCTTGTGTGATTAATCCACTTCTGCTCATAAGAACAATTTTTAATCAGTTAAGTGTTATCTCTTAACATGTGATGCCTTAGATATCTATGTTCTTTATCTCATAATCGTTATCTTATGATCTTCAGTTTGTTCTACGACGTTTAGATCGATACAATTGCGATACGTGTGGCCAAATCATTAATATCAATAAAGTTAGACCTTAATGAGAATATTGCAAAGTTCTTACTTCGTTAAAATCGACGTTGCCCCTAAGCGCAAAACTGCTCTCTAAAGTACAAACAGTTAATTTTGTTTAATTAGACGTTTAATTCATTTGTTATTCTATCGGAGTCATTTTTATATTTTAAATTCTGTACTCTCTAGTTTTCAGTTTTGCATAAGGCTTTGGTATCCGTGTTCGTGATTCGTAATGCAGACGTGAACAAACTCTAGCTGATTCTAGCAAGTTTCGATCAGGTGTGATGACGTGTTCTCTTTTTCGGATCAATATCTAGAAACCAAGAGTGCTCACCTCATTGTAGATAAGTTCTCTGGTATGTATTCCCTATCTGAGTGTCTAACATTCCACTCCAGATTTAGGATAGTAACTTATAATATTCTTCTCCTTATATCGTCGACTGAATAGCGATATCTTTTTCTACTACTTTTCTGATTCTATTTTATTTGGTAATGTCTTATTCTTATCTAAGTAATGACTGTGTTCTCTTTGCTCTTTTATTCACCAAAAAACGGAACGTTCTATATTATCTACTTTATACGCATTATAATATTTTCAAACTCCAATAATTTTCTTAATAAAAAATTATTTTTAAGAGAATTTATTGTAACGTCATTTCTGCTATAAATTAAAAAATAAAAAAATAAAAAATAGTAAAAATACTGTCGACGTTGCAAAATTAGTGACGAAGGCGAACTTTTAAGATTAAATTTTAAATTTAAATAACGTCCAGATCGAAAGTTCAGAAAATTATTATTCGTCTAAGAATAAAAGTTGTTGTCGCTGACAGAAAATTGTTAAGATCAAAAATAATAATAATAATGCCATTAGGAAAATGATTTATTGATCACTTACAAGGGTTTACCATAAATAAGCCAATCTACTTTTCATTAAAATTATTTCCTTTTTTTAAAAATGAATTTACTGAAACGAGATCAAACGATTCACATCTGACCATGACGTTGGCTGTTGAGGCGTGCAACCTTCCATGAGAACAGGGATACTACTACAGCAATAGGATCAGGTTACCAAGGCAACCAAGGTATAGAAGCAGATCTGCCGTCAGCAGTGGATTAGCGAGAGCGAAACTTCTTCTATTGTGACCTTATGGGAGATATCGTCTACAGCTGATAAGGTGAAGTGTGCACAATGTTCAGTGATGTGTGAGACCTTTATCTCTAGGGTCGTACCACAGTGTGTCATTAAGAAAGACAGCGTTTCGAGTGCAATAAAGAATAAAAGATTACTACTTTGCACATAAACAATTCTTGCGAGAATCGTTGATGTAAACAGGTTAGATCGCGACTTTTATTTTATTTTTTTCAGTTTTTCTTCAAAGTTTTCTGATTGATTGATTGGAGTATGTACTAACAGTTACAATACGTTTATTTGTTAGAAATCAAGCGTGTTAGAAAAAAAAAATATATTTTACTCTTTCGAAAGATATCCACTTTCTTCTACAGATTCCTGCATTAGATCGACAGCAAGAATACGATTTTGAGAAATATGATAACGGAAGAAATTTTATATATTTTTTTCCTTTTGCTTTTTATCTTTTTTTTTTCTTATTTTGTTTTTTTGTATGTTTGTACGCCACTTGTATTTGCCAGGCGGGTTATTGGTTTTCTGATAAACAACAATAAATTGTTTTGGAGAAAAATGCTCGTTCGATCTTTCGATATTTACTAACAGAAAATTGATGTCGGATACAATTGCATTGAATGGATGGACAAAATAAGTTTGAAAATCATATATGCTGCTTAAAAGTCAGAATAAAAAAAAATTGACATAATTTTTCCACTTTTTAACGGATGAAAACTTTATTAAAAATCATCTGCGAATGCAGAAAGGACAACAGCAACCATTAATTATCTTGCTAATTACGATATTCCAAATATTATTGACCATCCAAAAAAAAAAAAATAATAATAATAATAAAAATATTTTATGCACCAAAGAAAAAAGAATTTAGTTTAAAAAGAAAAAATAATATTAGTTATGGGATATTTCTGCATCTAAACAGAGATTTCAATTCTTAAACAAATATCGTTTTGCGTAAACGTAAAACAAATTAGTGGAGGATTACTGAAGGTTGTACTTTGAAGAGAAATAAGATCTAGCAAAGCCTCTAGTTGTCCTTTATCCCCTTCAGTCAGTTGTATGAGAAGTAATCCTTTGTAAATATGCCTGGATGGGACACGTCTTGAGAAAGTCCCTAGTTGAATATGTAATAGGTTTAGCCATTCCATTTCTCAACGTGAATGTTGAGTATGCAGTCAGTGACGGCTGATGGGCTGCTTTCATGCTACACAATGACCCTATTGTGTGATGAGTCAAGTAGTCCACATGACAGGGAATGTGTAAACTTCTCTATGATAATTTCATAAATTATATTCAGTAAATATGATATTTATTCCGAAAACACGCTTAAAATTATATTTCCTTCTTGGCATCTTTATATATTCGATACAAATATAACTTTAAGCAATATAAAAATTAGGAAAATAATAATAAAATTTAGAATAATTATTATAGAAATTGCATGGAAAAAAAATACTTAATTTGTTTGTGAAATCCTTAAAAAGAACTTACTGTTTTTCTTCCTTTCTTTCTGTTCCTCTTTTTTTTTTGTTATCTGATGGAAAGAATTCCGGATTTTTTCTGTAGTTTGTTGTTCCTTTTCTTTATTGAAATAGTAAAGAGACTATTTAAATAAGATGATTTTCGTTAGTACCACTAATGACATCGCACATTACCATCACACAATTTAATGTCGAAATAGCGGTATTGCCTATGATTACACTTACAGCTGTTCACGGTCTGTGTTTTTTTAATTAAATCATCTGTTTATCACAAATTGCCCCCTTTTACCCGAAGGACATTAAGAAAAGAATTGTTTCTCCAACTTCTATCGTTTAAAATAGTTAATAAAGAAATTTTTCTAATGGCTTGTATGATGCAAAAACGTCATTTTTACTGCCAGACTTTATGACTCACTTTACGGTTAAATATAACAACGTCTACTACTGCTATCGTTTCTTTGGTTGGATATCGGAAAGATTCAATCTGAAAGCTTCTTTCTTCAGTTGTGCCTGTTGAAACCAGAAAATTCTGATTATATATATATATATAAAAAACCCATGTGATATTTTATATCTGTAGAGTTCAACAATCTCATCTGATAAATTAAGCTTCTAAAATATTGTTTTTTATGCATTAATATTACAAATTTTATATTAATACACGATTAAATAATGTAATAAATTATATTTTAAATAATTTTCCCCATCATTGTTTTGTCATCGATTTAATATACTTCAATAATAGCACTTATCATCAAGAAAATCAATAGAATATTATGCAAAGCAAATGTCGGTTGGTTGACATTCTGTAATTGCTGATCCGATGACCAATCAGAGAATGCAACGTAACAATATTCCTGTACTTGTTTAATTATTATTTTTTAATTATTACGTAAACAAAGTGTAATAATAGGTTGCACAAATATTTAAATTGTTCAATTTCATACTCAAACGGAAATCATTTTTTAAGGATATTATCGAGTAGATCAATAGAATTTTATATACAAAGCAGATCTCGGTTGACATTATATAATTGATGATCTGATGACCAATCAGAGAATGCAACGTAACAATGATCTTGTGCTTGTTTAATTATTATTTTTTCAATTATTACGTAAACAAAGCGTAATACTAAGTTACACAAATATTTAAATTGTTCAAATTTATAATCAAACGGAAGCCGTTTTTTTTTTAAGATATAAAATATAAATTTTAAGGGTGTTAAATTAGTTATTAAATATTATTTTATTTGCATTTAATACAGAAATATTTATAGTATACGTAAAAAGACTGCATCAATTTAGCAATTTTTTTTTCTGTTTTAATAAAAACTTTATCAATAAAACATATAAAATATATTTATATATATATATTAAATACAGATTCAATTTTAAGAGAATTTAATTTAAATTTCAGTGGTTCAGGTGCATTATGTTGTTGACGTATATGATGAATTCGTCATTAAAGGAAACACAGCTGTTTTCAGGTGCAATATTCCCAGTTTAGTCAGAGATTACGTCACAGTTACATCATGGATACAAGATTCATCTTTTGTTATCCGTTCAACAGCTTTAACAGGTAAGTAAAATAAGTATTTTTCGGCTATTTGATGTAAAACATGCAGTACATATATATATAAATGATAATTAAAAACTCCAATATACCGTGTTATTAATCTAGTTTTTCTGTTATAAAAGTGCGATATTATATATTTTTTATTATATATATATATAAGTGATAAAAATAGCTGATAGTTGAAACAGTATATAGGTCCATAAAAGGGCTGTATAACCATGAACCATCACAGTAACGATGGAGTGCGGTAGTAGCGCAGAAATTTCACTTCTATCATAAAGCTGCAAATTCAAATCCCATCTGGAGTTTGGATATTTTATGTTTACTCTCTCTACTTCTCAGTTTCTAAGTCATGAATACGATACGACCTTTCTAATGGCCTCATTTATCTAGATATTGAATCGTACAAATAACATAATCTCATTTGATAAAAAATTCACATTTAAATGCCGGTTTTTAATAAATATTTTATGCGTTTAAATGAAAGAATGCTTACAGTATTATCATCATTTTTTTTTTCTTCTTTTACATTAATATTTATTAAGGAATAACTCTAATTTTAATGACTTTAATAATTTTAAAAAAATACGTATAAATAAACTGTTTTTCTTCAAATATAAAAATTCGAATTTATGATTTTTATTTTTATTTTCTTTCGTATTAAAGTAAATTCTACTGGGAAATGCGTAAAGTAATGAAAACTACGATATTTACGATTTAGTTGCAAATTTAATAATTCTCCTTCTCTAGAGTATTACTCGAATTAATTTTATTTATTCATAAATTAATATCGGGAAAAATTTTTTGTGATAAATAAAAACGATTTTTGATGTCGACTAATTGGATGCGACCGAATATATATCATTCTGAGTAGCTGTAAACATCTATTACTTAATTCTGTAAAAAGAAAAAAAAATATTATTTTAATTTTATCATTAATAAAAAAAAAGATTAAATTTAAGACAAAGGACACAATCTGTACAAACTATCTAAATGTCAGTATCTCTGAAGAATCCACATAAAGCTTCTTGAAGTTCATACCAACTATATCGAAAACTTC
>AYEL01059326.1:0-15360 GCA_000484575.1 Olivierus martensii | reverse complement strand
GATGTGTATTTATCAGATTTCGAACCAACCATAGGCATTGCGCAGGGTTCAACTCTTAGCGCCTTTCTCTTTGTGTGTTATATGATTCCAGTTTTTCAGTTAAATATAAAATCAACAATTATTGCTTATGCGGATGATTCTAAAATACTGAATATAAATAGTCATGTTCTTTTTGATGATTTGAAAAAAATTAAAGATTGGTTTACTGAAAACAACATGATGATCAACGAAGATAAATCTAAATATATGATATTTGCCTTACATAATAGAAATATCAGCAGCAACACACATATTAATACACGTTTTATTCCAGTAGAATCTCATAAAGATCTTGGTTTAATTCTGGATAATCGACTGTCCTACAAGTTTCATATTAATAACATAATAAATCAATTAAGTAGAAAATCTGCTTTTACATCTAGATATTTCGCAAGAGTACAGGATAAGCATATACTTCAAACTTGGTTTCATGCTGCATTCGTATCTTCTGTAATGTACGGCATACAACTATATTCTGCTGGACTCGTATCAAGTCTAAATCATTTGAATGAAGTATGGAATCGTATAGTCAAAAAAATAAATAGTATACATCTGTCAAATACTCAAGATTCAATCACAAATATTTTACATTTACCAACTCTTGAAGAATTGAGAAATAAACATGATATTAAAATGCTAATGAAATTCTTGAAAGGAAATCTACAACCTGAAATTATAAACTACAATGTGCCCCAGATCAAATCACGAAAAACAAATTTGCTCCATATTAAGAAAAAAAAGCTTGAAAAATCTCACAGATCCTTCTTTGTAAGAGCTTGTAAGACGTTCAATTCTTTGTAACAGTAATTAGGGGGTCACCCAAATTTACGTTTTGTGGTAGGGTGTATATGTATATAAATAAATAAATAAAGCAACTTTTTGTGAAGGACTTTTAATAGGATCATTCATGAAATCTTTTATCAAAAATTTTTAATTGTTTCCGAAAACAACTCAGGCTTGTGACTTTTAATTGTTCCTTACTAATAACTTTTGAAGTAATTGCAAATTTTCATGAAAATTTTGGTAGTAATGTTCTAATAATTAAAAGCAGTCTCAAGCCGCATCATCTAACTTTCTAGCTTCGACCATTTAAAAATAGTGGACGTTTAAAGTTCTGAGATGCAGTACTTTCTTAATATATCATGAATTATTCATTAAATTTTTATCATATTTAACAGGGTGGTCAATTACTCGAAGATGATCTCGATAACACATCAATCAATTCTTTAACTGCAACCATTAAAAAAAATGGCTGGAGTTCAAAATTTCAAAGATTTCTCCCTAATAACTTTTGAACTATATGATCGAATTTTATAAAATTTCACATGATATCCAGCCCATAAAATTCGAAATTTTATTTACGATTAATTAATTTTGTACCTCCATTCGTTTAAAAATGGCAGACGTTTAATCTTATGATGTTTCCTATAATTAAAATAAAGCTGTTTAATAGTATTTTTATGACATTAAACCAATGGAAGATGATTTCGATGGCTTATTTTGTAATTCCTTATCTTTAATCATTCCAAAATAAAGGACACATTCGAAGAATACGCGATTACTTCTTTCCGGAACTGTCTGTTTAGCGAAATCTTTATAAATCTTTATTATATCTTATAATAATTTATTTAAGATTAACTGTCTTAGAAAAGAATTTAGCCTAAATATTTGACTTTTAGAAATTTATACGAAATTCGTGCAATTTTTAAAGAAACATCTTTTCGAGTTGCAAGATATCGGTTTTATTTAAACGAATTAAACTCACAATTTTACACGAAATGTAAAGAGGATGCTGTATACAGCAGGCAGCTATAAATGTTAAGAGCCTCATTCACTATCAAGGATGCATTGAAGGAAATAAACCGCCTATGACACTGAATAAACACAGTGCAATCTTGTACTTGTGCCAATTTCCTCGCAAGTTTAATATAGTTTCGTCATTCTTTGCTCATTACTCTTTTTTTCCCCCTTCTTTCCTCTCTCCGACTTTCTCCACACAGTTTCATCGGGACTTTATTTAATTTAATCATATTTACAGTCACTCATGAAAGTTTCGCGAAAATAATTTATTATTTAATGAATTACGTCTATTTATTAAATTAATTAAAAATTTTTAATATAATTTATTAAATGAATACTGTATTTTCTTCACTCTAAATCTTAAGAATATTAGGAATTATTTAAAATTATTTTATAATTTTAAATACTTACAATCAGATATTTTTCTAATGAAAATGGATTTCGGTTCTCTCTTTTTTTCTTCTTTAAAAAAAAAAAGTATTTCTTTCCGGTATATCTTCTAGATAGCTGAATTTTTCAGCTAGGGATATATTCAGGAGATAGTTCCTAAAATTGAGACGTGTCCAAACTTTCTCAGGATATCATTGGTTAACAGAAGATGTGGATATCCCCTTTGACAATTTAAGTCAAAGGTTATTGGTTTTCAAAGAACGAGACTTGTTTATTCCAATACTTCAATTTTTCACTAGAAAAGGATTTTTTATAAATATTAAAAAAAATTTATATACAGTGACTCTAATGGTTATTCGTACGAATATTGAAATCTTTATTTATTCTATATATTTTATATATAAAAATAATTCATAATTCGCGAGTTTTTGAGCTTTATCCTTTTGTTGATTCGAATCTTGACACCCGAATTTCATTTTTTTTTATTAGGTTTTGACTTTAAAAATTAGAATATCAAACAGAATTATTCTCCTAAAAGAATCTAAAACGTAGTATTGGCAGATTTGGCAATAAATTAATTTTCAAAAATTTAAAAATATATTTGTGATAATTATTTTTATTTAGAACATCATATAGAAGATAAAAAAAGTAGAAAATAATTTTTTCGCTTTATCTTTAGCGAAGAAAAGATGGATTTAAACACACTTCTACAGTATTCGTATAGATTTCAATAGACAAACTGAACATTTATTTAAACTAGATATGAAAATTAATTTGTTATATCTTCAAAATTTGTGGAATATTAGTTCTTAATGTTCTTATAAAGTGTATTTTTATTGCATTTATGTCGCTAATATCATAAATCAGTGACTGGTAAATATTTCTCAAATATCAGCATCATACTGCAATTAAATTATTTTTACTATAAACTATAAGATAAAATAATAATATTCATCACCTTTTTTATAATTTTGATGTATTATAAATTAAAAATGATGAATATCTTGTTATTCCCTTAATTCCTTGCCATCACACAGATCATGTGCAGTTAAAATATACAAAAATTTGACAGACTTATTTATCTCCAGAATAATTTTTCTAGTAAATCATTTATCCAGTAATTTATTAAGGAGAGAAACGAGTAAAATTTTGATCAAAAACTACAAAAATTTTAATCGAATTCATTGTCCCATTTAACATTTCGAAATTCAAAAAGCAAGAAAGTCATTAATACACTTCATGAAGTGAAATCAAAATCTTTTCTCGAACTAAACAAGCTAAATAATTAAATTTTACAAGGTTAATCAATAATAATAATTTATTTAATAAAATTTTGAATAAGATTGTACATAATTTCTCTAGATTAGAATATAAAAGAAAATCGTAACCGTTTATTTAAAAAGGAAACGAGTGATATAGAGAATTATACGTCAATCGCCATTTTTAAAACGATACTAGAAACGTTATCAAATTACTAACCGAATTAATTTTATTATTACGCAAATTTTGATTTTGTTTTTCGTTTAAACTGATGATATTTATTTAATATTCGATCATTAAATTACCGTCGTTACGCACCAAAGAAAAGTTACCTTTCTAGAAAGATAACTTTTCATCCATGTTTCCTTATACAGGAATTATGTTTCGGTTTAAAAGCATAAGGAAATTTGAACCTACGACCTCTTTATTTAATAATTTCCTTTAATAAGTATCCTGTTATAGTGTCATTTTTAAACGTTTTTATACTTCATATGAATCTATTAACAAGTCATATACCAATAATGTCCTTAATCGATTTTTCCATGCATGATAATGTCAAAATAATTAACAGTAACATTATCGAATTTTTTTTTTTTATGTGAATAATTAGAAACATCAAATCCGGAATTACTCTTGATTAATATTGTAATTTATCATTTTAAAAGTTTAAAAATGCAAAAAACATAATTTCTTTATGAGCGATACAATTGCTTATAAAATTATTTAAAGTTGTATTATTTTCAAAAAAGTTGATGAATATATTATTTGATGAATAACATATTTGTTTATTCGAAAATAATTATAAAGTTCGGTCGCTTCTGGGGATATTTTTCCTTTCAAACTTCTTACAGGAGTAAATAATGTAATAAAAATTAAAAAAATCTTATTATAATGCATAATAATTATACTATTAATTGAATGATTGTTTAATATTTTATTTTGGGATAAATAAAACATAAAAATGTTATGCATACTGAATACATTAGATAAATATTTAAAGTGGATAATAATGTTCAATTATTTATTGCATATTTATTTAGAATTATTTATAATATTTATTTTATTGTTGAAGTATGATAAAACATAATTTATGTAGTAGCGTATAAGCATAATATATTAATACACGATCTTCTAGTTATGAACATTCGTAATTACGAACGTGAAATTTCACGAAATTTCATAAATTCTTCAATAATTTTAAACAATATGATAGCAGAATGATTTAGCAATCAATATAATGTAAAATTATACAGTTAGTTAACATATTACGTTAATATTTCCAGAAGGCAGCGATTATACAAAAAAATCCTCGCTTTATATTCGGAACTTTTCATTCAGATATGTGAAATAAAAAACTTTTAATTGGTCGAGTTGTGAAATATATTATAAAATAAAATCATACAAAGTTATTTCAGTACTTTTGGAGCAAAATAACAGCAATATTTGAGTTACAAATAACTCAATTTACGAACAAAGCTTACGTACGAATTATGTTTATAATTAGTGGAGTGCCTATGTTTATTCTATCATTCCATTTTTCACTGAAAAAAATGGAATTTTATATAATGACATGCTGTTTGTCTATACTAATAACTTTTGAAATAATTAGTATATTTTCATAAAATATAAGTAATGATATTTGTGCTATTATATTCTTCTTAATCTGCAATTCTCAGAATTCAACTTATTAACTACTCATAAAAAATGATTTAAATCTTCTTGGAAAAACATATATGAGTATTCAATTCTTTCTCAAAAAAACTGTTAATTTATATCAGAAGATGTAGCACTGTTAAATGTTAACATTCATTCATCATTCAAGCAGCCCATTTTTTAAATCTTTTTTTTAAATTTTTTATATATTTGTTTTATATCAGTATATATTTTATATGTATATGTATCTTTCTATGTTTTTAATATTTTCGTAAGGACACAAAATTCAATTTAAGAACTAAAGGAATTAAAGAATTAAAATTTATAATTTCAACTGTTTAAAATTGGGTTTCAAACGTCTTAGAGATTCTCTTAATGTATTATGAATTAATTAATGGATTTTCATGAAATTTAGTTAAAATTGTCGAGCCATTGAAGACGTCTCGATGATATATCAATTAATCCTTTATCTTTAATCATTTAAAAAATAGAGGAACGTTAAAAAATTTATCCCTAATAACTTCTGAACTACTTGATTGAATTTTATAAAATTTAGCAGGGCTGTCATGCTGTTAAAACGGAATTCGATTTAAAAATTAATCCATCCTGTAGATTCATCCTTTCATGGCAAACGTTCAATCTTCTGAGTAATAACTATTGAACTATTTATTAGATTTTCATAGCAATAAATACTGAAGACCATTTTGTTGACATATATTTTAACCATTTATCTTTAATCATTCCAAATTAAAGGAAAGGTAGACGATTATTATTATTTTTTTGGTTTCTAGAACTGCTTGTTTAAAATGTAACTTAAAAAATAAAATTTTTACTTACCAATATGATTTTTAAAAAAATAATAAATTCTTTAATAGTTTATTCCGTTTCAATATCTTTCTGAAAAAGTGATGAACTTAACTGACAGTATAAAAAATTTCTGAAAAAAAAAAAATCAATCTCGCCATTTTTCTTCATCGGTATAGATATACTTTATAAGAAAATCTGCAGCATAAAGTTAATTTGGGACGTGATTGTGTCGAAAGACGAACATTTATTGAATTAATTAAAGCTACGAAACAATTTTATTATGTTTTTACAAATGACGCCCGATCCTATTACCTTTTATTTAACTTTTAAAAGTTGCAGAAAGTTTAGAAGTTTCGTAGTGATTTTAAAAAATTTTAATTGAATAACTTCTAAAGTTAAAAGAACCATTAGAACGGAGGAGTACGAAAACTATTACTTACTCGATTGGTTTTCCATTTCTTTCGTTTTTATTCCTTTCACTCGGGCTACTGTTATAATAAAGCAAAAAAAAAAAAAAAAAAAAATTAAAAAAAAAAAAAAAAAAAAAAAAAAAAAAAAAAAAAAAAAAAAAAAAAAAAAAAAAAACACGCCAGAGCTTAACGTTATTCGAGATCCTTACTTCTTCTTTTGCATATAAAACTCTGTTATCTAAAGAGCTACGTGGAAAATATATAAACTTTACATATTTTCGAAATCCTTTCTAATTTATAGCGCACAAAAAAACTTTTCGTAACCGAACTGCGGCTTCAAGACAAAATGTCGAGCGAAACAATAGCATAAATTTCGATTAAAAAATTGCACAGGCATATAAATTACTTAAAAATTGCAAAGAGAATAGAAGTGGTTATAGTAAAGACTGGTTAACCTCAGTAGACTCAAGTAATAATCATTCTTTAATGACGATAATATGCGAGGAAGACGACGTTTATTTATATAAAGTTCTGCTTTGGCTCTTAATGGAAAATGATAAGATAACTACTGTTACGAATTATAATGGTTGAAAATATCTAAAATATTTGTATTTGTGAAGGAATTTTAATTCGCGAAATCAGAATAACAATTATGAATTACTGTAGAAACGTAATGAAATACCGTGTCGTCGCATATTCAAACAATCTTTGCTATTCTTACAAATGTTATAATCCTCAAAATAAAAAATAAAAAATAAAAATGTTATCTGCGAAAAATTATATTGTTTTAAAAGATAATTTTCAATAGATAATTACTTATTATTATTATTTTTTTAACGATTTAACATTTTTAAAATATTGCGACGGTAAAACGCATTAATCATCGTTAATCTACTAAAAGAAAACTGTAAATCTTTTAACAAAAATATACAAAACACGAATTCGTTATAAGGTTATCGATTTTGATTTACATATATTTGAATACGTAAATGAAACAAATAAAAAAAAAAAAGATTTCGCTTATATTATTATATAAAATACAATTATTAAATTTCGCTTATATATAAATATATATATATTTTTAATGAAGTAATTCTAGCAATCCTGAATTCCTTTTTAACAATTCATTTATTATTGCTAAAATATATATATTTATATACATACGTGTGTGATTTTTTTTTTCTTTAATATTCGAATTGAATTTATCATACTCATTGATTTTTAAAAAATGAAAAATAAGCGATTTTTTCCATCGTTTATCAAGTGAAAAAAATTACAAATGGAAACTTATCAAACGAAAAAATTTTAAAAATAAATTTTTTTTCTTTCCATTAAAAATTTTTCTTTCCTCTAGTTATTATGTTTGTTTATTCAGTGAAAATTTATAATTAATTTAATTTGCTGTAACTGATCAAATTTTTTTTTATTAATTTAATAATTAAAAACAATTATAGATTTTTAAAAAATTAATACAAGCAATTTTCGAAAAATGATGAATGGCTTGCTTTCCGGATGTGTCCTTTAATTTGGAATTATTAATGAATTATTATTAAGGGATTAAAATATGTGTTAGTAAAAATTCCTTTCAGTATCATGACATCTGATAAAAATCCATTGAGTGATTTTATACTTTATATAGTGAAAACTCAGAAGTTTGATCCTCTACCGTTTTTAAAAGGATAATTATTTGAACGTAGAAAACTAAATTATGTGGATTATTTAGCATTTTCATATTTAATGGAATGTCCATTTATCTATATTTTAAAAATTATCAGAGAGAAAGCTTTTAAATTTGAATATTCGTCACTTTTGAATGGTTGAAGATAAAGAGTTATTTGATATGTCATCGAGATCATCTTCAATGATTTGATCTTTCATCTAGGTGTCGTAAAAATCCAATAATTAATTCAGGATATATTTAGAGAATACTTCAGAAGTTTTGATTGTCAGACATATTTAATTAGTTGAAGCTAGAGAGCTAAATTATGCGGCTTCGAATGAAAACTTCACTAACAAATATCAAGAAAACCTAATTAGTGGAGACGTAATGGAAAAACTGCATGGTGTCCTTAAAAGTCTCGTTTCCTTTCAGAAAATGGGTTAAAAATGAATAAATTATTGCATTATAAAAATTTTTTGTGCACATTACTTGCTTACTAATGATCTGCCGCTCACATGAAGTGTTTTACGCTTATTTACTTTAATATGTGTTGAAAGCAATTGTATGAATTGAATGCAATTAGAGCAAATGCATCCATTTTTATAATGTTCTCTTTCCTCATCTTCAGAGCGATAGATCTCATATAAAAATCTGTACATCAAATTATTTACTATCTTCCCAAATATCATGAAAAGTTTTATTTACTCGAACAAGTAAAAAATATCAAAAATGTGTTTAAAATATTTAATATAAACATTTACATTCTAAAAGTAAACAAACTTTACTTTTTAAGCGATTATATCTAATCTGAAAAGTGGTATATCTCATAAAGTTTTGATTACATTTCCATACTTAATCGAATCTTTGCATTATATCCCAGAACGTATTGTAGAAGGAGTAAAAATTAACTCATAAATTATTTATTGAAACCTAGTATAAATCAATCATTTATTTTTTTTTTCTTTTAAAATATAAAATTTTTCTCATTTTCTAAACATTAGTATCCTCAAGAGAACTTTAATTAATTTTTATCTGGAAGTTATCAAACTCTTGATATAAACAAAATTACGCATAAAGTATCTGTCAATTTTTAGATGAATTGTAACTATAAAACTTGATTATGTTGTATCATATTTAATAAATTGAGAAAATGAAATTTTTCAGCCCAGTTTAGTTGGTATATTCAATGAAGGATAAGAAAATTTTCATTAATTTTAATTCGATATTCAATTAATCAATTCTGCATTAAAATTAATCGCCTGATTGTATAAAATAGGAAACTTTTAATCGATATTTTTACCGTTTCAAAAATAGAAGAAGAAAAAAATTATTTATTCATTAAATTATTTTAAAGGTCTTCTTCCTACAGCAGCATATTTCGTACTATAACTTCAGCAATTGCATAATACGAAACCTTAATGAGAATTTCTAATTAAAATTGTCATAATATTTTCGTTTGTAATATTAAAACATTCGTTAAAAGTTTTATTTTTAACGTGTTTCTTGTTGTTGTGCTATTAAATATTTTCGAATTTAATTATTTTCAATAATCTTATAAAAATTCACTACGTTAGTTTATATTTCATTAAAATTTCAAATATTTACGAATAATAAGAACTGTACATTTAAATTACTTCATTAATTAAAAAAAAAAATTATAAAAATATTGAATACGTTTAAGTTATTGTTACGTCAACATTGTTGAAAGAGAAGGATCTGATTGGTTTTCAGATTTTAAAAATCGGAAAATATCTAATTATCATTATTAATTTGGAATATAAAAATATTAATTTTTTATTATAAATTAGGAAAAAATTCGTTATTTTAATTGGAATGATGGAGCCGAAAGTATTGCAATCTTTAGGCGATATTATTTTTAGATTAGATTTATATAATGTCAGTACAGTAGCCGTCTTAGCGTCACCAAGAGGATCCGGGATCGATTCCCGTTGATCTCTTTTTTGACCTCTCGATCGATTCTTACTAAATGTGAAGGAATATAACTTATTGTGAAGTTGCAAACACTTTTTCTGTTTACAAAAATATATATATATATCTAAATTGTTCCACAACTCTACCTACAAAAGCTTTAAATTTATTAAAAATGTTTGAAAATTCTTCACTTTTTAAGTTCAGCAATTCTTTTTTTTTTAATACATTCCAGTTATTCTATAGATATAAAACACTTTAGGCTGAAATATTTTTACGAATAACAGTATTAGAATTTTTTAATATATAAAAAACATTCTTGAAAGTTTCAGTTTTGTCTATAACGTAAATTTTATTATTATCAAGTATTTTTTTTTGTTTTTTACATAGAAGATATAAATTGAATTTAATAGAAGTTGCTTTTTCTAAGTTTTCTTTGATGCAATTATTATGTTGTCTTCGATAGGAGATCGTTACAGTATTTTTTCAACGGGGCAGCTCCACATCCGTCGAGTCAGCCATGCTGATAGTCAGAAAAAGTATCAATGTCAGACAAGACACAGGTTGACAAGCGAGACCGTTGTCAGTACCACTTCTGGAAGGTTACATTTAACAGGTGAGTGATAACCTCATTCTGTCTTTACAATTTTCAAAAGAAAGCAACAAATCCGTTTTGATCGTCGTATGTTAAAAAAAAAAATAATATATATTATGTACCCAATCGTATTCTATACAAGATAATAAAAGATATACATTTAAATAATTGTTTTTATGTTGTTTTCCACTTTCTCTATCAATAATAAAAGTGGGAGACAACATAAATAACGAGTATAAACACAAAGTGGTTGTTTTTCTTTCTGGTCAATCCATAGTTACATCTCATTACTCACAGACTGTCTGCCTTCAGACATCGGTCAATGACATGACTTTGGGATGTTCAACAGTCTTTCTCCATACAATGAGATAGTTTAAATTCCGACCACACAACGCAACAGATTGAAGTTTCGTAACAATTTCGTGGTCTCCTAGTGTTTCCAGCTAACGCCTTCTTTCCTTCATTTGTGAGCTATTATAGTCGCTTATTTTCTAAGGCACAGCTGGAAGGAAATGAAAGATGACATTAATTCGAAAAGCAAGTAGGAAATGAAATAAAACCGTAGGTGTTGTTGTAATGTAACTAGGAATATGAAAGCAAATTCTACACAAACAATCCACATTATATATATATATATACAAAAAAAAATCTTAATTACGTTTCGTGTCGCGAATATAAATTTAAGACGTAGTGCGACACAAACACACTTTTGCTTGGACTTGTGATTAAGAACAAAAAAAAAAAAAAACAATGCAAGAAGGAATTGTTAAAGAAAATTATCAGGAGTAATTTTGTTTCTGTTTCCAAGCCAAATCAAACCAAATTCGTATTCAAGTTAAATTCATTATATCCGATAATCCAACCTAAGTGACTGGATGCTTATTGCTGCAATCTTCTTAATGGATTTATAGATTAAATAGTGTACTTAAGGATAAGAAAAATTGTGTTCTCAACCGATTTCGAAAATAAACATGTCCCGGATTTGCAAAAAAAAAAAAGAAGTGAATGAATATTTGCAATCAGATTATATGATTACATTAAAAAAAAAAAACTATAATTAATTTTTCTGATTTACGAAAGTTCTATAAATTTTATAAGCTCTTTCTACCGATTTAATCTCGGAAAAATTCGAAGGTTGACAATTTTACTTTGTGATAATTAATTCAAATAAATGAAAATATTTTCTTTTTTACGTTATTTTTATAAAAATAGAGATGAAGTAAGGGAGTTTGTTTTCTACATCATTAAAATTTAGTAATGCAAAAGTAAATATTTCATTAAGTAAGAAAAACCTCTTATAATAAATTAAATATGAATCAAATAATTAAAATAAATGTATAGCAACTTCTTGATATGCGATAGAAATTCTCCAGAGTTTATCACGAATAATTAAAAAAACAAATAGACCTAACTGATATTTAATAAAAAATCGAATATAAATAATCTAAAAATATAATATTTTCTATTTTTATCGTTTAATTTATGGTTTACTTAAAACTATTTACGAGTTTATCTAATGAAATACGGTATTAAGTTTTATAATGGAAAGCAATAAAGATATTAAGCAAAACTGAAGGACATTTATCGCACCTGTTTTGCCACTTTATTAGTTTTTTATTGACTATAAAACATCAGCAAAAGTTGTTTAATCATAATCGATGTTCGGAAATTAGTTCGCAATTTTTCGACTGTTGGCAATTTTACCTTCTTTTAAGAGCATAGAATGTTGGAAAGAAAGTGAAATCCTGAAGATGTCACAAAGTTTCTAAACACTTTCAAAGAAATCTATAAGTAGGAGTAACTTAGAAAAGAGAAAGAACTCATTCTAGTCGGAAGGGAAGACTCATTCTTGAGAATTATTGGTTTTTCGAAACCAATAGAATTTTTGTAGCTGTATAAAGTACCGATTCTAATGATTTTAGATAGTGAATCGTGAAGAAATAAGATGATTCTGTTTAACCGAGCGGCTATGTTTCATATGCATTTTGTTGAATGGTTAAGATGAAGCGAAAGAAAAATTTGTAATTATCTTTGATTTTTATTTTTTAAAATGTTATATTTTAAATTTGATGCAAAAAAAACACTTTCTTGAGTATTATTAATTAAAATTTTATTAATAAAACTCAGAATATAACAGTAAATAAACTAATAAATTGTTTTATTGTTTATATTAAAGAAATTTATATATTTAAAGTCTGAATTAAATTATAATCTAGATATAAGCTTATTAATAAATAAAATACTAGTAGAAATAGTAAATGTATATTATTTTTCACTTCGCTATATCTTTTCTACATTATGTTAAGAAGAGAAAACGTACATAATATTATTTAAAAAAAAAAAGAAAAATAATAATCTGACGTTAATATATGACATTAAAGAAATATATAAATATACTGAAGTTTTAACTTTTGGTACGCTAGATTTAAGCATAAAGACTTATCTTTCTTTTTTTCTTTTCTAAAAATATTCGAAAAAATATCGATTTGAATTTTTTGATGTTGTATGATAAATGACTTGGTATTGAAAGCGAGTAGTTTCAAAAATCGATCAAAATATCAACAAGTTACTAAAAAAAGCTATTTCTAAAATCAATTCCTTAAAAACTCAGCAATTTTTGACATACAAAAGTTAAAGTTTCCCAAGAGCATAAAGTTCAATTCAAATAAGTTTAGAAAATTATTTATATTTTTAAAAGAGTTATAAAATAATTCTCTTGGTAATAACATTCTAGATCTAACAATAGTCTTCTTTCTATTGTTGTATAATATATTAAATGCTTAAAATTGATGTAACTTATTTAATATATAAGAACTGACATAGAGAAAACTAATGCTGAAGTATCACTTCTGCATTTTTCTTGATAATAAAACTGATGTTGCAAATTTTTGTTGCACTATTCAACAGGCTATTCTGAAAAGAATTAATCGCCTACTTTCTAAACGTTTCCTTTATTTTGGAATGATTAAAGTGTGTTTCATCAAAATTATCTTCAGTAATGGCATAAACTGTATATTGAATCTATTGAATCATCTGTAAAATATTTTATTGTAAGACTAAAATTATTTTCTCAATAAATCAGTATTTATTATTTTTCTACTTTAGTACTTTCTGAGTTTACATATTGAATAGTTATAAATTATATATCTTTTGAATCATTCTATATCTATTACAAGGAAACTTCAGAAAATTGAAGATAAGTTATTTAAAAAAAAAAGAATCTGCAGGAAATAATTATTATTATTTTCAAATTTGATTTTAATAGCATGACCACACTACTAAATTTTATAAAATTCCATCAAATAGTTGCATTATTAAGTAAAAAAAAATCTTTCAATGTTCATTTTTAAACGGTTGAAGAGAAACCATTAATTGATGATCCTTTGAGATTATCTTCAATAACTTTTTCATCACGATAAATTTTATAAAAATCCAATATGATAAATATTTCTAGATATATTAAGAGATAATTTCAGAAGTTTGAACGTCTGCCATTTTTAAGTGGTTGGAGCTAGAAGTACCAGTTTCAATCTTGAGATCCCTGATATTTTTGGATAGTTCCAATCCCAGAATTGAGCGACTTGTAATCCCAGGATTTCGGGGTTCCGATATTGTTTTATAATACTCATCATAATATTGTCATAATCTCATTTATTCATTCTTTTATAGATAGAAATATTTTTTTTTTAATTAAAATGCTTGATAATGTTCAAATTTTTCCATGTTTTTCATCATTAAACAGTTTCTTCATTTATTAAGTTATACGCTGTAGAAATATCACATAAATTTGACCAGAAATATACTTTTCCTCTGTTGTTTCTACGTCTCCAGCAATCCTATTAGATACTAATTGGAAGGCCGCCCACATCCGTAATGATGATCAGAAATGTAGAGTCGCCACGACTTCATCCCTGATGTTGCGCTATATCAAGTTATAATATTTTCTGTAGTTAGTAGCGTAGTTATCTATACTAAAAATATTGCAATACCCGTTATACAAAAGAAATATATAAATTAGCAAGATATCTGTATAACTTTAGCAATAAATAATGGAAATTTGATGCTCACGTTATCTGTTAAGCAGTTGTTATCAGTTCGAAAAATTTCGACATTATCGAAATAATAATATATCATTTTCATAAAATATCAAATTTAATTTAAAATTACATTTTATGATATATAAAAATTTAACTTGTCAAGCAGAAAACGGATCTTAAACATATAAATCTCTTAATTTACAAATTTCGAATGTCGGAATTAAAAAGAACGGCGGGATTGAAAACTAGAAAGTTAAATAGTGCGGTGTTAAGATTTACCTCTAATGGCAGAACATTGTTGCCAGATTTCGTGAAACTATACTAATTAGTTCAAAAGTTATTAATAGGAAGATATATAGAAAGCAGGCAGATAGACAAAATGGTGATCTCATTAAGCTTACTTTCTGAAGAAAGTAAGAGAAAAATAACATAGGCCTTAAGAAAGATGAGCTAAATCTCAATCCGGACTTTTAGAATATTGCAAAGAAAATTGCGAGTTTAGAATACATTGGATTTATCAAAGGCTTTTGATAGATTGGACTTGGATATTCTTTTGTATAAACCTTATAGATATGGAATTCGAAATGAGGCATTAAATCAGGATATATGATATATACTAATAAAAATACTTATCTTCTTGATCCATGTGATCCGATAAAAATGAATGATAGAGTTGAAACAAGTTGATCACATTAGGTATCTTGGTGTAATTTTTGATGATAATTTAAATTGGTCTATGCATATTGAGAATCTACGTATTAGTTTTTCACGTTATATATA
>AYEL01059313.1:0-22584 GCA_000484575.1 Olivierus martensii | reverse complement strand
TGAAATTTATTGAAACTTTATTAGAATTATTATTATTATTATTATTATTATTTTATTTGAACATATAAACATAAATTAAAAGATCCAATTTATATTTTAAAACGAGTTAAATTTCAAATTGGTCAAACTGATAAAAATAATGATATGAGAATTAATCTTATTAAGGAATATGATTTCTTCAAACTATAATGCAGGCCTTATAAAAACCTTTTCATATTAGCCACAAGGTTTTAAAAAAATTCTGATAGTATTAGTGACCATTCACATAAAAGGGTAATCTTAAGTTCAACATGAATTCTGGGAGAAGAAATAAGAGCAATAATCTATCTTCTAAGAATATTGAGTCTGATATGAGTCAGGAGATTTGGCTATACAATCCATTTGGTCAATTCCAACTTCATCAAAATATTGGTTCACAAAATGATACCTGTGAGGGTAGACATATCATCCATACAAAATCTGTTCTCACTGTATCTGTAAATAGTCTCATTTCTCTAATTTTATCCATTCAGAATGCCTCCCTTAAGTAAATCAAATACTGAATTTTGCAAGCTTGCTTTTAGATAAATTCTCCTAAAAGCAAGCTTGCATCCTCTCTATTCCTTGCCTTGTTATTATTTGTTGCTCATTTAAATCAAAATCTTCAAGAATTTCCATGCAGGTTCAATAATTCCAGTCATCTCAATCAATTTTGAAATTGTCATGATCTGATTTGTGGCTTAGATTAAAATCAATTTCAAGCATGTTATTTTTCTGTATTTCAGTAAAATCATCAAGTTTGAATTCCTCATTATAGGAGTTTAGCATCTCAACATCTTCAGATATAACTTCCAAATCAAATTTGTTGCCATATAGGGTTCTTGTTGCCTAAAATCAAAAACCCTATATGGCATAAAATTAGATTTGGAAGGTCAGGATCAACTTTTGAATGTTATTTGAACCCTGAATAAGTTATGAAGAAAAAACAAACTTTCTTCTATATGCCTCCTTTTATTTTTTTGTCATAGATTCTGTCTATGAATCTTCTATAATCCTTGTTGCATATAGGATATTGTAAAAGATATTGCTTTCCTGAAGTCTTAATATCTTTGTCTTAATTAAATTTTATGCCACATTCCATTCTACCGGATACTAAAGAGCAAGGTGTTTCCCCTTCATAAGCCATCCATATCTGTAATGAAATCTTCCTTTTTTTTATGTTGCATTTTTATTGGAACTAATTAAATGGTGGGGATATTCCAGATTCATCACATGCTAGCTATAATTGTAGGCTATGAAGTAAAGAAATCTGGAGATATGGAACCTAAAAGTTAACCGAAAATCTACAAAATAAAGTGCAATAGAACTCCACATAATTTACTCATTTTTCACTCTAAATTGATAGAAAGGGGTGTTTTCACAAGAAGCCAGGCTTGAATTTGGATCCTAATTCAATAGATGGAATTAGATAGTATTTAAGGTGCAAGGCAACTTATATGTATGTGAGATGCAAATTATTCTCAGCTCACATAGCAATTTATTAATAGCATAAAAGTATCCTAATAGAATGTAGAGATTAATTTGTTCATTTTGATTTATAAATTGGATCTGTGGCAACAACATTATGGGATGATATAAATTGGCAGTTCCTGTATAAATTTTGAATTATTTATTAACTATAAAAGTAATGTATAATAAATGAAGTTTTTAATATTTTAATTTAATATTAAAAAAATAAGATTTTGCATTATATAATTTTATATAAGTAAATGTGCTGTTATTTACCAAAACAATATAATATGTTGATACACTACAGGATTCTATCTGATATAGAAATGAAATCTTTGATATTTCCAATCAAGTTTATCTTATGGCTCTAAATCTGTTAACAAATATAAATGAGTGCACTTATTAGGGGCATCAGATTTGTGTTTCTGATGATCATTATATGCTAGATGCATTTCTATTTCATTAATTGTAGCAAAATTTCTTTTGTGCATTTTATTTTTAATTCAATTTAAAAACTGAATATTTTTATTTGTTTATTTTTGTTTTAATTTATTATTTGACTATCTTAATAATGTTTCTTGAATAATGCTTGCTGCTGAAAAAATTCCATTATTTCTTATCAACACACGACAATGATTTTTATTCTAAATTAGATAATAAAAAGTGTTTTTTGATATTAGTTGTAAGATGCATCCCAATTTCAAATATATATAAAAAAATGAGAAAAACTTAAATCTTAGAATTGAAGAAAAAGTCATTAATAAATGAAGCAAAATATTATTAAAAATATGAATTGTTTATTTCAATGAAAAATAAAGAGAAAGTTATATTACTGTATATATTATTGGCATCAATTATTTCAGATCATACTGATGTTTCTGAACAGTGGAATGTTTAGGTATAATGAGGTATATTATATTAAGTGACTATATTATAGCTTATAAAATTGTAATTGCTTTCTTCTCCCTTAATTCTAGTGACTTACCATACTTAAATCACACATCCTTTATTTGGGTTATAAAATTATTGTAAAAAGTGCATAAATTATGCAAATAAATATGATATTCATTTTTAAGGGAGATTGTATTTTAAGTTTATATAATTTTAAAATTTATTGAATTTTAACCAACTGATAATTTAAGTGAGATCTTATTTTTTTAAGAATGAGGTTTCAAATAAGATAGTAAATAAAATTTTAGATAAATTCATTTAAAATCATTATTTTTTATTTATAATTGAAAATACAAAATTAATTTTGTTGAATTAATATTTCATTTTATTATTTTAAATCTTTAGGTGTAGTAGTTTCAACTAAGAGAGAAGAATTAGTACACATAATGGATCAATTTAATATTCAAGTAAGATATTTATTTTTAAATATGTTTTTCTATTAAAAATGAAAGCTTACTGAACTATTATTTTAATACATATTTATCCGTTTCTAGTAATTAAATATTCTTTAAATTTATTAAATTTTAAATAAACTTTAATGTTAAATGCAATCCATTGTTTAAACAAATTATTTTATAAGTCATTGATTAATTATAGTAGATTAATCAATTGATTTTGAAATATTCCTCTGTAAAAGAGAAAATTATTTTTATAAATTAAAAAAAACTGGTACAGATTAGAGGAATTTGTTAATGCAAAAATTTGTAAAATCAGTGTTCATATTATGAGCAAAACCTATAATTAAAATTGTTACGCAGTATAAGATGTTCTCAAATGAAAGACCATTTCAATTATAAGATGAATGTCTTTTATGAAGGCTAAAATCACATAAAAGTTATTATCTTAAATTATTGCAGATGTATAATTCTCATTGCTAATGAAAAACTATAATTTGTAATGAGTAAATGGTCATACTATGATGGCACATTTAAATTATTGAGTTCTTGATATTACATGGGATGACAATATCCACATATCTCAATGAAGAATCATTGTTACACAAAATATAATGATTGGAATATTAACATAAGAAGCTTCAGTTAATGAATGATAGCCAATATATGCCGTCGATTATACTATAATGTTCGCTTACTCTGCTACTTATAAATTCCAAATGATTATAGCACTTTGAGCAGGAATACTATTATATTTATACTATGTACTAATAAACTGAATAAACGTCTTGTGTGTATATTTATAGTGTTATTGGTATAAATGAAATAGTATTCCTGCTCAAAATGCTATAATTGTTTGGAATATGGGTCAATTACAACTAAAAGTCACTGATTCTCTGAAGGATGCTTGGATCTGAATGGTGAATGTGCCAGGTGTAAAATGTTGCCAATTAGAGTAGCACCATTACAGTGGCAAATTTCAAAACTGCATATTGATCATAAGGCTGAGTAGAAATGGAACATTACATCAGCAAGATTTTCTATGGTCATTATTAACTTTTCTCAGGTCTTTTTCAGGTTAATGAGATAAATACTATCAGCTCTTCTTTTAAATACATATTGTTCCATTTGGAAATCAAGATTATTGAACCAAATGTGGTGCTTGAAGCAAAAACTTTGAAACATTGTTGTCCTACAGTGAAAGAATGTTTAAACTTATTGTCAGAGTGTAACAACAGTAACAAATCACAAGATGCACAGAGAAGTTTTGACTCATGCAGAAAATATTTTCTGAGAGTTATTTCTGCCATAGAAAATCCTGCTAATTTTTGTGTCATTTCTATTCAGCCTTATGGTCAACATGCAATTTTGAAATTTGCCACTGCCACAGTACTATTCCAATTTTAGGACTCTTATGCACATTCGCCAATATGATCCAAGTAGCCTTTCAGAGAACTGTGACTTCTTGTCGTAACTAATCCACATATTGACCATCAAGTATTAACTGAAATTTGACTGGAATATTAACATAAGATTGTATTTTGTGACACTGATTCTCCATTATATGTGGATATTGCCATCCTGTGTAATACTAAAAGTATACCCTCCATTGGTTTGATGTGGTGTATGTTGGCTAGATGAATCATGCATTCTTGAGTTCTATTTTCTTAGATGTTTCTTCTGAACTGTTTCACATAAATGCTTTAACCTTTAGTTCTTATAAAAACATCTGTAAGGTGGGGAATGTAATTGATTTGAATGTTTAGATACTACTCTGCAATGTTGCTTTGCCCTTTAATCTTTTGCCTACTGGCAATTATTAAAATTAAGCCTAATTAATATGCAAAAAATTAAAATTATATCTTGCTTAATTTTTATAAAAGCTTTAAAACTTTTTGCAATTTATTATGTTTTATATTTTCTAACAAATGTAAGTATTTATTTTTTCAGAAGTTTTGTTCCACATTTAAGATTCTCTCTCTCTATCTGAGCCCATTAGGGTGAAAGTTTTCAGTCGTGGACTATCCCCCAATCAACATCACTTGTAGTACAAATTAAAAAAACAATAAAAGCATTGTGCTAAACTTTCCTATTCTAATTAATAAAAGCTCTTTGAGAAATTCTATATTAAGAAATTCTCTATTTCTTAACTTTTACTGCTCCACCGCCTGGTCATACCAGTCACGCCTCCACCTGTCCTGCACTCCTATAACTGGTCAGACCAGGCAAAGTTTAAACCCAATAACATCGTTATTTTTGCTTAAATCGAGAAATAATAGTTAGAATTTGATTTTATCATATTCATATTTCTGTTGTATTACTCAAAAATTTGATTTTACGTTGATGTTTTAATAAATTTTTAATTAACCCTTTAATCCCAATTAAATCCGAATCAATTAATACATTTGTAATTTTTGGCAGTCCAAAAATTCAAGAATTGATTGTTTGAATTTGTCTGACTTGCTCTATCATGTTCCACATTTCCTTCAGATTTTATCCTTACTTCTTTTTTTACAGATATCTTGATCCAATAAATTAAAATTTGGGAAAGTTTGGTCCTTTGTAAATAATGATTTTAGTGCTTTTTCACACAAAATTTGATAAATTAGTTTTAAAATTTATAAATTTTCATTTATCAGAGAAACAAAGCAACCTATACCATGCTTGATGATCGACGTGGAAGTCAGCATCCTAGATTGGGGCAGAAAATATCCAACGGTTTTCGAAATCAGCTGATTGTTTGTTTTATATTAGTTATATTTTAAATATAACCCAAAAATTTAAACAATACAATATATTAGTTATATTTTAAATATAACACAAAAATTTAAACAATAAAGTAAATTTTGTGTTATCTGCAGTTGAAACTACTAACTAGTAGACCAGGGGTGTGTAATTATTGTCAAACAGCATCCATCCAAGATCAATTGCTTGACCTCAGACTATGGGCTACATTATGTTGACTAAGGGGACCCTGTCGGACGTGAGGACATGAGACCTGTCCTCTTCGTTTGAAAATGCTATTATTACTATATTTTAACTATTTCTTGAAAAATTAATGACTTAGAATGACTAAATACAGAGAAATCACCATATGCCATTTTTAAAAGGCACTGAGATAAATCTTGAGTAAAACATAAAAAAGCAATAAATTATCAAAAATCAGTGCTAAATCTGGCATAAAGATGGCAGGATGATAGCTACGTATACAAATTATAGCAATATTTATTAAAATGAATAAATTTTCAGAAAAGTTGATACTCGTACGTACTAATACTCTTATAAAAAAAAAAGTGTGATAAATACTTTTTAAAGAAAAAGGATCTTATAAAATAAAAAGTATTTTATCACACATTATTTTAAGAAAATAGGCAAAAAATGGCTAATAAACAATTATTTTAAACATTTGTGTAGTAGAATACCGTATTTTATCTGCGAGACGGATAATACGATTGTTTACACGAAGTATCGGATTACGCTCAGTGGCATCAAATTACAGTATAAATTGTCTTTGTTATCGGATTACGCTCTTGGTATCAAATTACAATCATAAATTGTCTTCGTCTCAAATTACAATCTGCCCTGATCGTTTTTCAATCAAAAATTCTTTACGTTTAGAGGAAAAACCTTTTTAGAATTATGAACGTATTTGGTATCATTAGATGTGGAATATCATCAAGAATATAAACATATAAACATTTTTATACGATGGCGAATATATTGTGAATAATTTGAAAAATTATATATTGTTTACATATGCTAATTAGGCCTAATTGTTTTCGTATTTGAAAAATTATGTATTGTTTACATATGCAAATTAGGTCTAATTGCTTTCGTATAAAAATTATGTATTGTTTACATATGCAAATTAGGCCTAATTGCTTTCGCATTTTTTTTCTCAAAATTTTTTTATCCGATACCCGAAATCATGAATAATTTGAAAAATTACATATTGTTTACATATGCTAATTAGGCCTAATTGCTTTTGTATTTTTTTCTTTTTTTCTTTTGGTCCTTAATCCTATTGTTTACATATGCTAATTAGGCCTAATTGCTTTCATATTTTTTTTTTTTGGTCCTTAATCTAAAATTAAAAAAACGATATCAGGACACAGTAAATGGACAACAAAATCCAATTTTTTTGTGCCAAAAAAATTAAAATGCAAAAAAGTTAGGGCAAAATATTGAATATTAAATATCATATTTCATATTTCTTGGAGCGTGTTTTTTTTTTTCTTTTTCTAATGAAAGGAGCGGTAAGGTAAAGGTTAAATTATGTTTTAGAACATTGATAGGTATATCGATAATGTTAGGTTCTTTTATTAATCAACTTATCCACTATTTTATAATCAGTTTGCTATTGAAGACTGTAAATCTAACTTTCAGTACCTTATATTTTTCCAACATGGTTGCACCCCTCTGTATATTCAGTAATCTTGATATAGAAATAACTGCATGATTTAAAGTTATTTCTAATTTTTCCTGCAAATAAACAGGAGCCATGGCATATACTGGTAAGCCATATAAAAAACCTTAGCCATAATAAAAGCGTGATACAATGTTTTGAAAACAATAGGAAAAGATCATCTGAAAACACTACTTTTTATGAAGATTTAGCCATTAACTGAAATAATTTCTACCTTTTGGATAGTGGTTGGTCTTCTGAATAAAGGCATAAATCTGATCGTATTTTCAAAAATCAATTAATATGCAAATTTTGATTAATGAATATTAGGATATGTCATCTAATTCTAAATTTACATAAATTTATTAAAATATTGTCATTATTATTAATTTATATTTATTAACATTTTTCTTTAATTTTTAATGTTTTATTAAATTGTTTGTAAAAATATTTTAAATGGAACTGCTCAGTAGAATTTTTTAATCCCATCTTGTTGATTTTTATAATCCAATATATCAAAACTATTCCAGTTTTGTGATGAGATAAATGATATTTTTGAAATTTTAAGTAAAAATTGAAATTTTCATAAAATGAGCTATATAATACTTAAAATTGAAAAATATTGTAGATAATAACAAAAATATATCTTAATATGTTTTCACCAAAATTTAGGAGAAAATCACATTTCATGAACACCCTAACAGCCACTTGGTTCCAGGAAATTACAGACTAGCCTACTTTGCCCTGTGGCTTGTTATTGGGTATGCTGCTCCAATGAATTATCTGTAGTCCAATTAGAGCTGCAAAGAATATTTATGGCTGTTTGAGATGAAACCATTTATTTATATGTTAGTATTTTTTGATATAAATTTTTTAAATTTATAAAAAGTACTATTAAAAATATTGTACAAATTTAAATTTGTAAGAACAAATTAGTAAATATGAAATATTATTAAGACAATATTTCATAGAATTTATATAATTTTTTAAAATTATGATTTGACTTTGATCAAAAAAGTTACATAACACTTGGTTTTTATAATTTCTGAAATTATTGGCTGAATTTCTTTTGAGCATTTTTTCGTTCAGAAGAGAGATAGCTATTTAAAAATATTAGTCATTTCGTTGGATGATATTTCATATAAGAAAAAATTTTTATTGATTTCATATATAGAATGAAAAGTTGTGAAAAAAATAAATAAAATTCCTAAAAAAAATGTTCATACTGATGATGCAAAATATACTATTAATTTTGAAAAATTCAAGATCTCACTTGATTTTTAAGATGTAAAAAATTAAAAAAAAAATCACGTTAGTTAGCCATAACTTTAATTAAAATTAAGGCTAATTAATATGCAAATGATTTAATTAAAATTTAAGAAATTATTTTATATACTATATTATGAATATATTACAATTACTTTTATGGCATATCAAAAATTCTTTCAATAAGCAACTACTATGTATATTGAGAAATAATATAATATGCCAATGTAGGGGGGTCACGAATTGCCTCCCGAACAGAGACTGAGTCGGGAAAAATTCCGAGGAAGGTGGGAGATCGAGCGTGGGACGTCTGTACCTTGTTACTCTCCACCTCGATTTTTTTCGGTCGCGATTAAGACAAATTAATAGAAACAAGAGATAGAAAGGAATTCGAACGAGGGAGAAAAACACCTGTCAAAATAAACATATCGAGTCGATGGCGACACAGCGCATTGTATTTCGATCGTTGAAACACCTGTCAAAATAAACATATCGAGTCGATGGCGACACAGCGCGTTGTATTTCGATCGTTGGGTGAACTCTTGTCCCCCTCATATCAATAAATTGCTGAGAATGTTTCTCAGGTATCCGACGAATAGTCGCGAATTCGACACCCATCTCGACGAATGTTCGAGAAATAAACATGATCTTTCCCATCCCGGGAAAAAGGTGAACGAAAAGGTCCCGGGATTTAAGAGCTAACTTTGCCCGGGGACCGACGCACTTGTTCTCCGGTTCGTCCGTCGGAAAGGATACGAAAATCTTTGGTCCGACACATCTGCTCCTTCCTGTCTCGTAACGTCTCCTACTTGCTTTCGCAACTACCATCGATTGTGCGACAGCGATTGCCGAACACAAGTGTCCATAGAATTAGTGTGGATAAATGCTGATCTATTTTAAAATTCTTCAAATTCGTCAGGAAGTGAACCTGTATTGTCAGTGTTGAATCACATAACCTGGACTAAAGACTGTGAATTTGGACTAGAGACTATTATAAGTGAGAACATCTGTCAATTCCTCAAAGTTCATAAATTGTATGTGGTAGTTGACGTGGATCCAAAGAATACAGGTATATCTCTCTTATGTTGTGCGCGACAATTGTAAAAGTTATCATGTACAAGTCTCTCTAAATAAAGAAGCTGTTAAATTTTAATTCAACGTAGTCTCGTCTCCGTTGTTGAATCCACTCGTTACTCATCCTTACCTGTAATGCACCGTTTACCGCTGTAGGCCAAACGCCTGTCATATCGACACTGGTCCCGTATAGCCGCGGCTTCCACACCAACATTTATTACTAAATTTAATTAATTACTAAATTATTTTATAATGTAGTAGAAATATTATATAATCAATATGTAATGTAATTAATTTCTGCAGGATTATCCCAATATTGATTTAAACTCTCATAAAATTATTATATTTTTACAATAAATTTGGGATATTATTCATTATGTACAAACTTTGAAGATTCTCAGATGCCTTTCATATGGTGATTTGAAGATTACTAGGCAGGGTTGCAGGGTCGAATGGTAAATGATCTGACTCTGACCTCCACTTTTTAAAAAAATTCCGACTCCAACTCCCTAAAATTTGTAAGGTCCAACTCCTGACTCGGGGGGAGTCAGAGTCGGATTTTTAAACTGCCCAAACTCCCAATTCTGACTCTGCAACCCTGTTGCTAGGGAGTGAGAAAGTATCACAATGCCATTTGAATAAAAACTGAAAATTATTCATAATACTTATAAGTAATGCTTTCTAAATCAGTTTTTAAATAATTGAGAAATTGTATGTATAAAAATGACCATTAGAACTATCAAATTTAGATCAGCTAAATCTTTTTCTCAAGTTATAAACACACTTAAAATTTTAATTTTACTAATTTAGTCAGTATTTAGCTATAACTTTATAGAAATGTTGAGTTGTAAAGTATTTACTTGTCTTAAAATTTAAAAGTATTACTACAAGCTAGTTAGGCTGGATTGGATCTTTTATAAGTCAAAAACATTTAAGTTTCAAAATACAACTATAACAATTAAATTTTATGCATAATTAACTTGTGATATTTTTTAATAATAAACTAGCAAATTGAATATTTGAATTTTTCATTTTATATGGCTCACCTCAATCCTGTTATATAAACAGTTTTGTTTATAGATATAATTTAACTTTTAATAAATTTTATAGTACTGGGAAGACATCAATAGCTATTGATGATTGTCAGTTCCATCAGTGTGTTAAATTAAGCAAATTTGAAAGTGAGCATAGTATAAGTTTTATCCCACCTGATGGAGAATTTGAATTAATGAGGTTAGTCTGTTCTTATGTATTATATTTTACATATTAAATTTGAGTTTTAAAAATGATTTTGTTTAAATAGATATCGCATAACAAAGGATATTAGTTTTCCCTTTCGCATAATTCCTCTGGTACGAGAAGTTGGAAGGACAAAAATGGAAGTGAAAGTTGTTTTAAAATCAAACTTTAAACCATCTCTTATTGGCCAAAAAATTGAAGTAAGTAATAATTGTACCTATTTCTTTATTCTAAGATGATGATTTTTATTATTTTTTTTATAGGTTCGTATTCCTACACCTCTAAATACAAGTGGTGTTCAGCTGATTTGCATGAAAGGAAAAGCTAAATATAAAGCTAGTGAGAATGCCATAGTATGGAAGTGAGTTTAATTTGTATTTAACATTCTTGTTAATTATTGAAAACAAGTCAATCCTGATTTTCAAGGTCAAATATTTTATATATAGTTATTCTTCCTTAATTCAAAGTTTAAAGTCCAACTTTAAAATTTGAATTAAGTAGTAATTAAAATCAAAATTTTTCATTGATTAACTCAATTTTTTTAGTGAATACTACTGTTTTTAAATTAATAATTTCAAACTAATAATTAGATTCTGCTATAGTTGATAGCAAGTAGAAAGGATATAATTTGTATTTTAACTTTCAAGATGCTGCATGTAAGGTATGCTATTCCTCAGAATAATCTTGTAAAAGAAACTCAGGATTTTGAATTATAAAATTATTCAAAAATTATCTTTAGCTTCATGTGCATTTTTATTATTTTTAAGGTTTCATTTATTTTATAACAATACTTATATAATCAACTTGATCATTAGAACATGTCATGTTAAACATGTTCTAAAGATTTTTATGTATATGAAAACTTCTGAAAATTCAAAAACACACATGAACATTGATGATCAATTTATTATTTTAATTTTTAATCAGATAATATAAAATGCTTTATTTAATATCTAATATTTAGAACATTATATTACAAAATTCATTATTAGAATTAAAGTTAAGCTAAATATTCCAAAGGAAGTTAACTTTCAGAATTTTTTTCAAATCTTGTAAAATACTGTTCTTGGCTTCCTATTCTTAGAGTAGTTGATTGAATTCGATTTAATTATTTTATCGCATTTAATGACACGAATTGTAATGATTTAAAAATTTTAAATTTCTAAATCAGTCAACTCATATTACAGTAGGTCCCTAATTTATGTAGTTATGTGGAACTTTTTTGGACAAATTAAGTTCACCAAGGCTTAAATTTGTTATAAAAATGAATAGACAGCATTAACAAGTGGAATGGCCAAATGAGACTTATGACTTTAAATTTTCTTATCTGCTTTAAGAGGTATTTTTGCAAAAGTAAATTGTTCAACGAAATTTTTATTCGTTTTATGGAAATTCAAAATTAGACTCTCATCTGCACATCTCTGAAACTGCATAAATCAAAGCTGTTTAAGTTGGATCTACTATATACTATAAAATTTCTAAATCACATTTTGTTATTTTTTCTTTAATTTAGGATCAAAAGAATGGCTGGAATGAAGGAAACACAGTTAAGTGCAGAAATAGAATTGTTGCAGACCGATACCAAAAAGAAATGGAATAGGCCACCAATATCTATGAATTTTGAAGTATATCATATTGTTTTTAATCAAAAATACTATTTTGAAATTTCAAATTTAATATGTAAAATTCATTTTTATTAGGTTCCTTTTGCTCCTTCAGGATTGAAAGTAAGATATCTGAAAGTATTTGAACCGAAATTGAACTACAGTGATCACGATGTCATAAAATGGGTTAGATATATTGGAAGAAGTGGACTATACGAAACGAGATGCTAACATAGCAGTCACTCACTAACATGCGTGCAATGTAACGATTATTTGTGCGGACATACCTTCATGGTATGTTTTGATTTAAGTAGAATATGTTGGCTTCGAGTGTTTTATCGTATAGTTTAAGCTTCCAATACATTCCATTATTTTGTGGACTGTTACGAAAAATAAGAAAAGCGAAAAAAAATCGATATAGCCAGTCGAGGAATTTTTTCACGTAATTTTCTGTACAGTAATGTCGACATGTTCAATTATAAATATATATTATATAAATATATACATATATATAACAGAGTGATAGCAATAGCGATGTGATATTCTGTTGCTGGCATTCTGTGATGCTTAGAAATAATACATTATCAAACAGTTAAGGTAAAGAGGGTCCACTTCAAAGTTAATTTGTTATAAATAGTTGAATGTTTGATGTATATTCCAACAGTTTATTTTAACATAATACTATGAAATATACCTTAATTTTCAAATTAAAAAATTTAACTGGTTGGTATAATAATTTTTCTTTGTTGCATATTTGAATAATGCTTTTCTGTTTTCGTTTGTTGATAAAAATGTTTAGTCATTTAGATTAAATGTATGAATCAATGCTTACATGCACGTTTAGAAATACATCATTTATTAAGATATAGAAAATAAATGTGTTATAAAGCATGTTCGTTTTTTCTTAATCTATCAAATTTATTTGTTTTCAACAAATTTGGGTATCTAATACATTTCGATAACAATGTAGATTAATAATTAGTGGACGAACTTAAAATTTTTGGCCCCCGTAAAATATTATTCGGTACCACAAAAAAATACAAATTTTTATTAGAAAATAGCAAAAAAGAACAAAATTGCATCATTTAAAACAAATTGAAAATTATCAAAAGAAAATATATTTATATCCTTTTCAATGAAAGTTGACCTGCTAATATGGTAGAGCTTATGGAGTGCAAAGGTCAATTCATCCAATAGAATAATCGATTTCTGTTTGGTTCATCCAATAGCAGTTTACTTTTTATCATCGCTAATAATTTGAAATGTTTATCTTATAAAAATTGCTAAATTAATACTTTACATTTCATGGTTGTTATTAAATATAATAAATTAAATTTCTAATCGCTTAAAATTAAATACAACGAATGACGACATTGTCCTTTTAGTTTTTATCAGTAATGGCGGATAATAGTTGTTTGCATGCGAGGAGAAATTTTAGTGTCAAAACACTTGATTGACTATTAACTATTTTTATAATAAATCTTTGTACTGCCTTGGCGCAAAGAGTGTTTGAAAAGAATGTCGAGGTCCTCTGGCAGGGTAGTGAAGAGGATGCTAAACTGCAGGGATTTGCCTCTTATGGAGAAATTGCAAATAATTAAGCATAGCCAAACGGATAGGGTTATTAATATTAGACAGGCGGAGGGAGTTAGTGCAGCTTGGCAGTATGCCATTAAAAAGAACTTTTAACTATTTAATTTTGCATTCTCATGTTAATATCGTTTTGCTTTAATATTTTGTTATCTAACCATTTATTTTTTCTGTATTTATTTATTTTATTTTTCTGTAAACTTAGTAACCATTTTTGAATTCTGAAATTTTTTGGTTTTAGTCAAGATCTTTCTTTAGTCATCTAGGATACGACAAAAGTAAGTTTTTTTCTAGAACCAATGTGTTCTTTTATTTTATAACTGTTTGTACAACTGAAGAGGATACATGTTGTATCAAACGTTTTTGTATAATAAAGTTTTATACGTACATATTGCTTTAAGTGCTATTTTATGAACTTTGATCTTGAAACAGCAGTTTATTTTAGCTTCATTTACTTAGAATAACGCCTTTGTAAAATAATTTATTATATTAAAGTAAAAGATGATTAAAATCAAAAATAAGCCGGACCATACGGAGACTACTGCGACTAAAAGTTGGTTCCTACTAGTTCGGAACAGCAGCGAAATACGCGCGTGTTGTGGATAAAGCAGCGCGGTTTTGACGTCGTACCGCAGAGTATAAACAGTGTCTAGATGAATTCAACTCTTCCGCGACAATAAAATCCGTCGAGATAATATCCACCAATGAAATCCATGCATTTTGTGACGTTGAATGGTTGGCAACCTTGAGTCATTTATTCTATCTCATTAAATCTCATCTCTCTAATCAAAATTGGGAATAGAAACATCAAATCAAAATAGAAACATTGTTCGTATTTCTTATATTTTCGATCCAATATTTCTCTTCCTCAATTTTGTTTCAATTTCCTCATTTACTACAGCTAATAGCGTCATTTGGTAAACAGCGCGAGCCTTTCGTTGCTTTACACGAAATGAATTATGGGGACGGCACTAAGAATCTTGGGGAAAGCGAAACTTATCGCGACTGTGGGAATCCGCAAGCGAATTGCTCCCGCGTTTATCTGCGACGGTTTTTGACCGTTCCGCTTTCCGCGGCGGATAGTGGGAACCAAACTTAACCCTTTACGTTCGACCTTGTTCTGGCAATGCTCTGACATTATCTAGCAACCAAACTTTTAACATTTGAAATATAAACTGTGTTTAACCCTTTACGTTCGACCTTGTTCTGGCAATGCTCTGACATTATCTAGCAACCAAACATTTGAAATATAAACTGTATTAAATTATTTTTAAAAATATTTTGAAGATTGAATTCAATGGTATTATTATTTTTTCTTTTCACTCGTCAAATCGATTAACTTCATCAGTCACACAAAAATTGTAATAAAAATAGGATATCCTTGGAGTAATCGTTATCTTATGCATTTTTATATGTCGTTAGATAAAAGCTACACCTGTAATAATACATTCTACAATGTTTGAATTTATATTTTAAAGGGAATTTTAAAAAACAATGTATATTATCATTTTTCTCTACTTTTCGTTTGTGGAGTTAATTGATTTGGCAAGTGAGCGGCTCAATTGTCGGATTTGGGCTATGGAAAACCCTTACGCGATTGAACAGATTCCCTCGCATCAACTGAAAGTCTCTAGTGTGGCTTTACTACATCGTTCATAATTGGTCCGTTCTTTTTCGAAGAATCCAAGCCAACAGGATCACTGATTCGTTCTGTCGCTGCAGTGAGATATTAACAAATGCTGCTCAATTTCGTTATTCCACAACTCCCAGCAGCGTGGATGTCTCGATACGACCCGTGTACCACCTCAAATAGGATTGGGATTAACAGTGCAGCGAGTTCTACGATAGCATTTCATCGAAGACCGAATAATAAGTCGAGCATTCCTTACGAAGCGGCCAATCCATTCACCTGATTTCACTTCGTGACTTTTGGTTGTGAGGGTATTTAAATACTTTGCTAAATTATCCACGTTCCTTAATTAACAACTTTGAAGGACCGAATAACGGGCATTTAAACTTTGACCGCTTCATGTGAGACAAATCTATGGAGATTTGCTGCATTCCGCAGTGAAAAAGGCAGTTCACAGGATGCACTCTTTAGAAAATGTTCAAAGGTATTGAACCATATTTGTAATTGAGTCGGAAAAAACTATTGTGAACTTAAATTTTTTGTTTTCTCTTCGTCATCTCAACTCCACGTCAAGCATGTTTTAAAATAGATCGCCTACTCAATGTTAAAAAAACGAAGCCGTTGTCGGTGGGCTCCGCCATGTTACCGATGCGCTACTTTCGCGAACATATAGTCAAATACATTCAACTCTATTGTAAATTGGGTGGCCAGACATATCAAATTTTTTAGTGTGATGAACAGATCCTAATAGTTAATAAAAAGAATATAGTACTCCAATATGGAGTATTAAACCATTATAATTTTTTATAAATACATTTTATCGATAATTTCAATGAAGTGTATAAAATACTCCAAATTTCACATTTTCTTAATCGTTTAAATCTATTTTTCTCCTTCCTCGAAACAATATGGAGTATTAAACCATTATAATTTTTTATAAATACATTTTATCGATAATTTCAATGGAGTGTATAAAATACTCCAAATTTCACATTTTCCTAATCGTTTAAATCTATTTTTCTCCTTAAATCTATTTTTCTCGATGATCTATTAAAGATCATCGAGAGTGAATTGTCAAAAAAGAAAAACCATTATTACATGCACTTTATGCTAAAAAATGTTATGAAAATACAAATAGTGATTGTCAAAAATAAATAAATAAAATATTAAAGATTATAATCAAACAATAAACAAGGATATAATTACTTTATATTTTGTTGTTACTAATAGGGTAACATTTTACTTGACCTGCCGCGATGCAATAAAATCAACTTTGAATAAAATAATTGGATATATGAATGGCTTATTGAATATTTCTAATGTTTAGAATTTGCTTCAATCTTAAATTGTTACATATCTTTAGTCACTAATCGATACAGTTGTTCTGAATATACCAGCAACAATTTATTTTAAAAGCAGTGAAATTAAAATATTGCCAAATATAATAAAACCTTTCAAAGATGAGGAAATATCTTTCACTTGGAAGCAGCGAAATTAAAATATTGCCAAATATAATAAAACCTTTCAAAGATGAGGAAATATCTCCAAGTGAAAGATATTTCCTACCTCCTATCACTTCGTATTTGTTCATTCTTACATCCATAAGCTAAAACAATATATACCATTAATACAAAAAACAGGAAAAAAGCACCACAAATAGCAAGTTGTTAGCAATGTATTCAACTAACAACGCTGTTCTCAATAGTTTCGTTTTGTTTCCGGCCAGCGACTTTATTCTGTCTGATGGCTTGACTATTAGCGCAGTCTATACAGTAGTAACTTAAGATGAAACCATCGTTCAGTAAAACGGACTATAGTTGTAAAAAGGCATGTACAGCGCCGGCTCTAGGGTTTGTAGTTTTCTAGAGTTTGGGTTTGTAATTTTCTTCCGAGTGGTAACGCAGTTGGCGTGCCACGCAGGAGGAGGATCTGGGTTCGCGTCCCGGGGATCTGGTATCTCTTGAAAAGTTTTTCGGGGGCTGGGCCCGGCCCAACGATCCCCGCCATTCACCATCCAGCCCCCCTCCACGGGTGTGGGTGCAGCCAGTGAGTGGAACTGGCCCCGCTCCTTAGTAATCTTCCTGATTGGAAAGGGGTGTAAAAATGCAATATATATAGCCGGCTTCAACTGTGTATATATATATAAGGGAAATTCGAATATAAGAGAAATGCGTCCGGTCCCGGCGAAAAACCCATGTTTTGTGTGTATTTTTCGTCGTATATAGTGGATTCGGAAATAATGGAAAATTCGGCTTTAAGGGAGATAATTTTTTATTTTGCTGTACCACTGCTGTATTCTCCCTTGTGATGACCTACTTTTCATCCCGCTTTACCTCGGCCGGCCATCAGTGTAATTTATTTAAATAAAAACATAAGCCAATTTGTTGCTTTTTTCTCTCTTCCCGACCGCAAAATTTTTTGTCATTATTAATAAATTAAAAATGAATAATACAAATTAAATTAAAATTGTAGTTCCTCTTAAAAAGACAAAATCCGCAGGTGGTGCTGTACCCTAAAAATGGCACCATCTATCCGCAGGTGGTGCTGTACCCTAAAAATGGCGCCACCTAATAATTTGTGATAAGTTTGTAGAAGTTTGAGTTATACTCCAAGTTTGAGATTAAAGGACAGGATTTCCGCCATTTATATGAGCGGGTAATATCTAGTATTAATTATTCTCATTTTATGTATACCGCAGATACAAGATCCATAACAAGTAATCGAATAATCCACAACTCAAATAACAGATATTCGGTTAAAACCGAAATAACCCTAGTTGAAAACTTTGCCCACCCGACGACGCGCCGATTTGTTGCGCATATTAGGCACATCGCTTATAAGGCACAAAAAAGTGTAGGTCCCATCGATTCCCTTATGATATATAGGTATCCCTCCTATAACATGGCTTCCTACAACACGGTTTCGCTCTCACGATTTGAAAATTGCGGAAACCTTCATATAATACGATACTTCTACAACAATGTTTTTTACTTAACACATTTAGAAAATTACATCCACTCTCCTACAACACGCGACATTTTCATTAATTTTTGTAAATCCACTCTATTGACACAAAACACACATAAACTGCAATCATTGGAATATATTTTGCTAAAATCAGTCATAAATGCAATTTCGCTAGTTTGCCGTGAGAGGGACGATATGCGATCTTTTTTTGATTTCGATTTGATATTGAGTTAATTGTAGACAATTAATTAAATTAAGTATTTTGTGTTCAAAATGTTCCTCGGATAAAAAATTTTTATTCTTCAATAGAGGAAAAAAACTTTTTTTTATTTCATAAATTTTTTGGGTATAAGGAACGATTGTTTTGTAGCGGGTTAAATTACATATTTTGTAAAGAGCGGAAGATACGCAAACTTTAAATGCATAAAAAATTCAGAAAGTGAAATTGATATTGTTGAAGAAGAAAACGTTCTCGTTTTAACGAAACAGTGATAAGGAAGATATAATTATTAAACGAATGTTATATAGGCTGTATACATTTTTCTTTCAATTTGTTTTAGGTATATTTTTTTAGGGTCTTATGTATATATTTTTTCTTTGTTTCGTGTTATTAATATTCTTTAAAAATTTAAGTTTCTTATGTGGAATTTAAAAATTTATGTTTTTAATAAGTTTGAAACGTAACTCCCCTTTTTGTATTGGATCCAGGTCTCATATAATACGGTTTCACACAACACGGTGTTTTTAGGAATCTGTCTACCGTGTTATAGGAGGGATAGCTATACTTAATTCTTATTAGCTTTAATTACATCTGTATTTTTCGTGCTTTAAACAGTAGCAAATTAATTTTTCATCATCATCATAGTAAACTTTCGTTTTCTATAGCTATCATTGAAAGACCCCATTAAACGTTCTTGGGACATAGTCGATCTCAAATAATTGATTTCAAAAAAAGATCTACACTAGCCACCATCGATGAATATAAACACATACGCAAAGATCGTTGCGTATAAATAGACAACGGATCAGATAATTTCAGGAAGAGTCAAAATCAAGGTCAAAATACATAGGCAAGAAATTAGTTGTAGAATTCAACTAAATTTTTTATTCGGAAAATCAACTATAGAAATTGGAACAAATTTAAAAAATCTCTAGTGAATAATTTTAATTATTATAAAGCAAATTTATTTTGTAAAAAAAAATTAAAAGTGAAAATACAAGAAGAAAATAGAGGGCGATTTAACCATCCTGCTTGCCATTCTGCTGTGCTGGTTGAATTTTGTAATTTGTTTCTTGATGTCAACAAACGTAGACAGGTTGTTAATTATCCTTACTTTAATTAATTTTTCATTATAAATAAAACTTAAATTGATCAAATTTTGGGGTGCAGTTGCATACATTGCAAATCCCAGCAAAAGTAGTATCAATCGATAAAGGAGTTCGAGACATGCAAAATAACCCTAATGAACTAGGGGTCAAAGATCAAAGGTTAACGAAATATATACCCATTTAGATAGCATAGCTTGCAGAGCACGGGAACGAGATGCGTCACGCTGCGCACCGTATCGAAGCGAAGCACAATGTCAAACTATATACACTGTGAAATTTTCAGCCTCTCTCTTTGATCTTTGACCCCTATTCGTTAGAGATATGAGTCTCGACCCCCTATCAATCGATACCATTTTTGCATTGAAATCAATACCAAGGAAGATACTATATCTTCCTTGTCCAATACATCCTTGTTGTAAATAATGTTTTAACTGAAAATCTTTGTCTCATTTTTTTCATAACCTCAGGTACGAACTGAATATAGTTGATGGAATTAGGCATGTCGTGTTCAAACTGCAATGCTTTCACACCTAACACTAAAATATCAGATAAAGATTCACTTTCTATCGATTGATAATTAATAGCGCGAATCGAATATTCTATTGTGTTAAAGATTCATTTCAAAAACTGTACTCATTAAAAAATTAAAGATTTTCCGTCACAGACAATTGATTATCATTATTCATCGCTAAGTTAAAATATTGTTTAGATTCGTGTTAGGGTTAAAGGCATGAATTTGGATTTCACGAGCCTGGTGTCCCGAAATATCTTTAGTCACGTGACCAAGGATAAATCGCAATAAGTCGATCTTGAAAGAGGAATCAATGAAGAGTTATAAGAAAAAGTACTTGCCAATATTAGAAGTGTGAATATATCAAGCACTGTCATCTTAAACAATGACATTAGAGGATGCTACATGAGCACAAGGAAGTCATCTGATGTTTTCCTCATGTTGATATCAGAATAGCTGATAAGAATATATCTATATACAAACTATTATATTATTAAATAAGGATATAAAAAAATTCCTTATGATGGATAAACAAAATCTTATATGAGATAATATTTAGAAAAAATAAATTAATTCGTTTTATAATTTTGGCTAATAAATTATAAAAGAATACTGTAAATCAAGAATATCTGTACTTAATCAAAGAAGTAAATACCAATCCTAGACTAGACTGATAGCAAATACACTTTTTTCATATTTACCCTAGCACTGCATTTTTCTGCAAATGCTAGCCTGTTATATAACAAAATGCAGAAGTTATGGGCTTTCTAAAAGAGAATAAAAGTAAATAGTAAATAAAATTGATTTTAAGTACCTATAATATAATAAACTGAGAAAGCAGTTGAGAAAATGAAGTGCAGAAAAGTTCCAAGAGAATTGATGGCAAAATTGAACTAATAAACTAAGGAGAAATACCAGTCTACATAACTTGCCAGGATATTATCTGACTGCATGTGAATAGGACAACTACCAAATAGCTGGAAAAATGCAATCATAGTGCCAATACTTAAGAAGGAAGATAAAATGGGTCTAAGAAACTACAGGCCGATCAATCTACTGTTAGAAAAATACAAAATCTTCACAATAATCCTCACAAGAAGATTGTAACAAGCACTGGAGTCAAACCAACCAAGAGAACAAATGGATTTTGGAAAGGCTATTTGATGATGGATCATATATACACTGTCAACCTACTGAAAGAAAAATACAAAGAATATCAAGTTATCAATCTGTTACAAGATAAATGTGTCTAACACAAACTGTTACAAGATAAATGTAAATTTATAAGGTGGATTTTTTACCTTTCCTGTTTATACATGTGCAGTGAAAAATAGGCATATGATACATTTAAAAGAAATAATCAAAATATGTAATGGACTTTTAAAAAGTTCTCAATTGAGAAGGTTGAGAATTTTTTAAAAAGTCTGTTACATGTTTTGGTTATTTAAATCTGAGTCAAATATCAACTCTGCTTAAGACATTCTCATAGATGTGTGTTTACAATTGTATATGAACATATCATATGTCTGTTTTTTTGTGTAAACAGGGTGAAAAAAAATATACCTTAAAAATTTATGTTTATCTTGTAATGGTTTGTATTAGACCTGATAAAGCCCCTGAAGGAGGATTGAAAATGTTTGTCAAATAAAATAATTTCTGCAGTCTTGTGCTAAATATTGAATTTATGGTTTCAATTGTTTGAAACAAATACAATGATAATAAGAAAATACTAACAAAATACAAAGTGATCATTAAAGTAAGCACAAGCTATTGTGTTATATGATATTTTTTAAAAAGTTGTTATAAAATACATAATTAAGAGAACTAACATCAGAATTTTGGACTCATAGAAACTAATGATTGAATATAAATCCAAATCACAATATTCAACAACAACAATAATAATCTAAACCTAACGGTTTTAACGACTCTGCAAATAAGAGTCCAGCCTGAGTTCAGGTCTTTTTACTATTTCCTAAAATAAATCAATCTATATATCTATCTAATACTAACTAACAGAAGAATAAGACAAAAACAAACAGGAGTTAATTTCTTCACATAAATACTTTAAGAGTAGGTCCCTCCACTTGATGTACAGTCCCGTGCAAAAAGTTTGTCAGGTTCTGTGTAGGGGA
>AYEL01059307.1:0-48665 GCA_000484575.1 Olivierus martensii | reverse complement strand
AAAAAAATAAATAAAAAATAAAAATATTCGAAAACAGTACAAAAATTAAAATTCTGAATTAAAAATTTGAAGGGGTAAAAAAAGCAACAAGGAAAAAAAAATTGCAATCTTTGGTCGCTAGAAACAACGCAATCAATCAACGATGATGTACAACCACGATAGATTCGAAAGTTAGTTTTTCGGTGGATTAACAGACCATCTGCATTAATTTTTTTTTTTAAAAACCTCCGATGGTGTTTATTCAACTAATGAAATCCATTTTAGTCGGCTGAAATCTAGCATCTAACCTTACAGACATAACCCCTAATCAGACACAGCTGATATTAACGATCGCATCTCTAGACAAGCTACCTGGTCCATTAATTAGCTCGATGGTGTCTGTTCAGAGACTGCATGGTTATAAATTAGATAGCAGAACCTTCGCATTAGCGACACCAAAATATTGCTTTAGTTCTTGATATCAAATAATGATATGTCGTTGATACGTCGCATCATTAAGCAGTAGGTGTCAATCACTTCACTTTTCTTATTTATACTTAGTTTGTACGATTATGGAAACGTTAATATTCATAACGGAATATCTTCAACCAGTATCAATATTTAAACAAGCGGATTATGCACAAGTAAACGTGATAAACATTATCAATTATAAAGTGTCGATGTTCTTCCGAATTTATGAATTCCATCATTAGCATGATTAATATTCATAAAGCCGAAAGAACCTATATTCCGGATTATTATCGATAACTTATCACTGTATATAATTTGTGTTTGTTTGAGTGTGTTATATATTACGAAGACATATTTTAATTGTTAATTTATAAAAAAAAATCCGTTTTGAAATTGTCGCAGTGCAGATTTTTCTTCACCTGTTTCATTTCCTGACATTTCGAATAGAGTTTCCTTTCCTGTATTAACAGCCAAAAGATCGTATTTCCATTTCCATAGTCTGGTGTTCGATGGAGAACCGTTTCCGATATTCCATCCGGAATTATAAGTCCAAGAAAAAGGTGTCGGAATTCCATTCTATGTCTGGCAGAGAAAAAAAGTAGACAGAGAGAGAGAGAGAGAGAGAGAAGCAATGTCTCGAGAGATGCAGGAGATAACCAAAAGAAAAACTAAACCATTTCCGAATTTCTAAAAAAGTTGTACGATGTTTCCGCTATTCCGTATGTTGCAGATGACATTACAGATGGATGTTGTGACAGAAATCGGACAATTTCTGGACATTCACATTCACGAGATTACAGATATAAGATCGCAGCATGCCATGCCTAACAAAACGATATACTAAATTCTCTGCTTGATCAAACTTACATTAACTCGTGTTCTTGTTTCTGTAATACGGCGCCGTCTGGTCAGTTCAGTTCTTTATCACCCCTTTCATCGAAAACCTTTTATCGAAATCTACCGGAAATGGTTTTAGTTCATCCGGATGCTGTGCACAGTATGTAATGTCTTTGTACACTTTGTTTTACTCTATCATTAAATACCATCTCGGATATGTTTTAGCATTGTGTGTTTTTTTATTTCTTTATTTTAACACGAACCAGATATCTAGAGATGGCACATTTCTCCTTAAAAGGCATGATTCTGATAAAATTTGTAATTATTCTCATATTTTTTAGCTTATTTTTAACTCTTAACTTTTATATTCCAAAGTAACACATACTTCTTTGCCAAGATTGTAGGAGCTAAATTTTATAAACAAATTTTTAGAATAGGAAAAAAATTAAAATAAACTTTCTTCAGGAGACAATAAATCAAAATTTAAACTAATGTATAGTAAAAAATACTTTTTAAAGTAGATTTACACTGAACAAGTGAAAGAAATGATTAATTTTGAAAGCGCTTACATATACTTGTATATATATAAAAAGCTACGAACTTAATTTATATGTAACTTTTTTTATACATTTATAAAATTGCGTTTTTTGTCAAATCAGATTTAAATCGAATTTATTATAATTCAATTTTTGGATAGGTCTATACATTTCGGTAGGAAAAAAAAAAAGAAAGTACAGCGAATCCAATACGATTCGATATTTTATCCAGTAATAAAACTAGACAGCATTTGGTAAAGAAACAATTCATAAAATCAAAAATAAAGAAAAAGAAAGAATAGAAATAAGAAACACAGATTGTCTGATGAAAGGAACAACAGGTAAAGAGAAAGTAGATACCATGAAATACGAGACAGCTAAGTTTAACTGTCACTTCAGATTTTTAACGTTACTACTGGATGGCTGTTTCCAATTTTACAGAGGAAAGAGAAATTGATGGAGCTGTTCCGTAGCTTATATGGAAGCAATCACGCACTGCACTATACATCAGATGGACAATGCCATCATTTTTACTAAATCACCAAACTGCTGATTGATAGATTTGTATTTCTGTAATTCGTGTCAGTTGTTTCCTTATTTTCTAAAGACACCGATCGACAAATGTTTTAAAATTGCAATCTTAAAGACATTTTATTGAACGCAATTATTTTTTAAGTCCTCCTTTGCATTCGAACGGATATAGATATAACATGTTCATGTTAATTAAAAATCGTTTTGAGGATCGTATAAATATTAGTTTACGAAAGATTTTTTTTTGTCGAGATGCTCGATAAAAATCCTGCTTTTCATTCCGTAAGTGACTTCGATAATGGTGATTCGGTATAAGATTTCAAAGTTTTCCTTTCTATTTTCAAAGATAATATACAAAAAGACACGTCTTCTCGAATAACATCAGGTATACGTCGATGTAAGTATAACAAGAAAAGAAGCGTAACTGGAAGCTAATCTGTCACATTTAATCCAATCACTTCAAGTGATTCTCAACAGAGTTGAGTGCGTAACCGGATCTTGTACATCTTACATTGGTCTGCGGTGGACACGACGGTCACAATTCTCAAGTGGTCAAACACTAGAATTCTATAGAATTAAAAAGGAAGGATAAAAAAAAAACAAGTATCATTTTCTGGAACAAACAATATCTCCAAGTCTCGCGTCAATCATAACAGTCGATTTAATCCAATTAAAATTATTATTTAAAACAATAAATTCGTTTTAATTAAACATGCTTCATCCCACATCGCGTAACGTAACAAAAATGTAAAAATTAAATAAAGATGACGATAATAATGATACCTGAGTCGAAATCAGGATGCGTCTGACCAGAGAGGCAACAAGAGGCATTTATCTAAGTTAGCGGTGTCACTTTGCTTAGTCGTTCCAGATGACTAAGCTGAACAGAAAGCAGAAAAATAAAATTGCTAAACTTTCTCAGGAGAATTAATACAGACAAAGCCCACTTATATATAAGCTTTCCTTATATTTGTCAGGGTGGTCATTCAGTATTTCGCGTCATTATATCTGCTCATTAATTAGTGTAGCCCAACGGCTATCTGCAACTAATTGATGTTAACAGCTGTTCAGCATGTTTCTCCTCTTACGCAATATTTCTCGACTGATCCAACTTATAAGTGGCCACAGTCAGTAATTTTAAATAAAACTTTTACATGCACATATACATAAACTATATTTTTTATTTATATTTATTACTAGAAAATATATACGCTTGTTATAAATCGATTAAACGAAATAAAGGACTTTTAATTATTTCGATAGTAGTTAATCTAAAATAATAAAATTAAGCTTTGTAATAAATGGCATTACATCGTCGTGCAGTTTATTTAAGTCTACAGCAGAAACCTTTTACGCTTAATCAAGCAATTATGTTTAGCTATTACGATTAAGTCTATTCCGTTCGATAATTAGTAACGATTTAGTTAAACTTTCGGAGAAATCTTAAATGGGCTTTCTGTAATGATTCTTCATATATTATAATCTATTTAAGTTGCATGACCTGTAGACTAATTGCGTTCTGCGTTAATTTAGTAGTTGGAAGATGAGAGGGAGAAAGAAAGAGAGAAGAATTTGAGTTCAACAAAGTTCATAAAAAGCTTTACGCAGAAAGGATAAAAAATAAAAAAAAAATACAGTTCATTTGTATTTTACAGGCATTGCATTTTATCACATAAAGCTTTTCTTTTGGTGGAGTTGCTCTTGCGGAAATGCTTTTTTCAATAAAAATGTATTATAAAGCCATCGAGCATTAAACATATAATAGCGCATGATAATACCAGAAAGTAGAAATCTAATCGTTTGGAAGACGATTTTTATTGCAGTAATATCATCTATCAAACCGTTTATAATTCATATTATCGTTTCTAGGAAATCCGTCCGTTCTTCAAAATAAATGCTGTAGAAACAGATAGGATTTGTATCGAAGACATCCAACGCAAATATGCGCTGACAGATATGAGTTATTGTAGTTTTTTATTTCCTATGGTTTCAACATAAAAATGCAAATATTACATCTTTTTGTGATCGCTGGAAAGTTTTTGATGTCAAATTCGAAGATTTATATATATTAATATATCTTCATATATCTCTAAACAGATGCCATTCATATATATTATAAAAATATATAACTTAAATATATGTTATATAAGTCTATAGTTTGGCATCTATACCGCATGTGGGGAGAAAAGTTTGCGATCAATCAATCAAATCGATTATTTAATCTCCTTCGACTTCAATTATTTATGACACAAACGTAATAATTGGTTAAAAGACAGGCGTGGGTCGTATTTTCGGCATTAAATGATCTATGGCATCGTGATATGATGAGAGAGAAGAGAGAGATGCTACAGTTATTTCAGATAACAGAAATAGGATCATATTTTGGAGAAGGAAAGAAGTTAATAATTTGTAGCAAAAATTCACTGCTGCTCTCTCTCTTTCTGCTCTGTTTTTTTGATTTATTCCATGTTATCTGCACGAACTAATGCATAACTTAAACATCAAGTTAGAACAAAATTACATCGTTTGTCATTCAAAATTAAAAAAAAAAAAAAACTATTTTTATTACTATTATTATTATTAGTTTAACAGATACGATACGCATATGGCCGAATGATAAATGGAATTTTTGTTTACTTTAATCGTTTGTTCCTTATCTAGAAAAATATCAAAAAAAAAAAAATCGGAAACATTTTTAATAACGCATTCATCTTGTTATACATACGATTTAAGAACAAAATAAAATAAATTTACTTGTTTATTTTCTATCCGCATAATTAATTTTTATTGTTTTCTGTTTATCGTACGGTTTAGGTATCAAGATAGATGTTTATGATTGTCACATTAATTAAAAGTTGGATGCGTGTTTGAAGGATAAATCTACTTATATCAGCAGAAAATAGACAATTGCCATGTCTATTAATGTACCGTAAAGAGTTGATGGATTATACTGGTGATCGCTATACTGTATTTAATCGCATTTAAAGTGCAAAGTCAGAAAATTTTCAACGGACAAGTTAATGGATGCGTTAATGGTCATTAGGTCACTTATAAGAATTGACAAAACATGGAATTTGATTGTCAATCTCTTCAACCCGTTTAACAAGGTTTCACTCAATATTATCTGCGAGACAGTTATTATGAAATTTCCAAGATGCGGTGAGAATTAAATAATATTTCAAAGATTAATGGTAATATCCTATTTCTCGTAACAGAAACGTCATCTAGAATTGAAGTCTTGTCAGGCAACTAAATTAGATATATAGGGATACAGGAAACAGTTAATTTGTCCAAATCCTATGATTAGTATCTCGAAAGCGTGGAAAATTATTGTATATTTGATCGTTTTCTAGTCATTATTCTAACTTTATAATGTTTAAAATTTTTTAAAATTTTAAACGATTTCGACTTTAAAGACGATGAATAATTATTAACGTTTGTATCATATTAATACCGAGTTTGTGTAGTTTTAAATAATAATAATTAAGCTTTCGAAATGGTTGAATTTTCTATGGCTTATCTTTTAAACGAATGCTTCATTCTTTCCCTAAATAGATTTATACCTCCTGATAAGGCTGATAAGGGATTTCTTTCCTTATCTTTCCCTGTAAGGGATGAATTTTCTATGGCTTATCTTTTAAACGAATGCTTCATTCTTTCCCTAAATAGATTTATATCTCCTGATACGGCTGATAAGGGATTTCTTTCCTTATCTTTCCCTGTAAGGGGTTTACTTCTTCCTTGTAAGGGATTTTCCTCCTTCGTAGGGAATTTCCTTTCTTATCCTTTCCTTATAAGGATTTAGTTCCCTTTCTAATAAGGGATTTCCGTTTCTAGTCACAGCACTGCTGATTTATTCTCTCCTTTTGCAGAGGGAAGAATAAATTATATTAAATTACAAAAAAATTTTTATATCAGAAAATATATCTTTAAGAGTTTAAGATTACAAAACAAGTCGCCTTAATTTCGAATTTCAATTATTAATGAAGATTTAAATGCATAAAAAATTTATAATAATTTTATATTTTTATAAATCGTGACGGGAAGTATTAAAAAAAACCTACTAAATCATTCAAAAATGGATGTAATAAGTTTCCTTAATGAGAACAGACTGGAGCCTAAATAACGTTCATTACTAATGGATTGAGATTCGAAAATTACGAATATTTTAAAATTAATTGGTGCGATAAGAATATTATTATAATCGTTTCTCCTCAGATTAAACGTCATACATATTCCCTATTTTAAAATATACAAAATGTCAGTAACAAATTACTCACTTAATGAATGAATGAAAGATTTATCGGCATATATACTGAAACGATAATTTAAGTCAATTAAACTTGTAGATAAAAGAAAAATAATAAAATAATACTAATCTATCATTTTTTAAAGTGGGAAATTCGTGTTTAGACGTCACGTTTTTGGTACAGAAACACACGAAATACGTGAATCCCATAGAAGACAAAAATTTTGTGAGGAAGGAAAAAAAAGAACCATCTAGGATGTGCTCTGGTTAGTACTAGCTAGAAGACTAGGATCAATGAAGAAGTCTAAAGCTTTCAGTGACAAGAACGTAGAAATGCATTACAAAGTGGTATTTCGATGCACGAAGACATCAATGTATCCACTTGTATTCCATGTGGCATCGAGACACGCCGATGTCACGATTCTACTAGACAAGGTGATCCATGGTCTGCGTCCTACCATGGTAACTGTCACCCTTAGAACGGCCTCGAAATTCGTTGGGTTAAGAAATTCGCTGTGACAAATAGAAGATCGGGAAAGAGATATCTTTGGATATTGAAACAACTACTTATTCTGGCTAAAACTTTCTGCAATTCATGCAATATTTTAGCATATAAAAAAAATGTGCATTCGAAAAGTTTTTCCGAGATATCCAGCTTAGAATATCCGATACGTGATATTTTATTTAGATAAAAACGTTCGTGTAGTTTTTCTCATACTATTAATTTAATCGGGTGCGGACATGTTATGAAATGCAATTCTATTTTTTCCTCTCTCGTACTTCTTTCATTCATTTCAATTATTAGAAACAATAGATAAAAGTTGTATTGACCGCGGATGATGAAATTTCTTTTTTTCCCTGTGAGCCGGTAATTTTCAGCTTAGTCACGATTGTTTGAAATCAAACTGTATGAAGAAAGAACGTGATCCACAAAGCAATGCGAAACGTGAATATAACCTGATTGGTCGTAAGTCAAACACGTGTGTAACCAAGAATGGGCAGGTAAAGATAATGCATATCTGGGATTTTTATTGTTTTCGGATATTTTCAACCAGACCGTAACGTCTGACTTACAACGTTATGAACAGTTTTGAATAATAACAATTTATAAAACTTAAAGCCAGATATTTCTCGGTTTTTAGATGGCAATGAAGATAAATACAAATTTATCCACCTGACCGTGTAGTGGAGGGTTGGAAAGAAAGAAGGGAAAAAATAAAAGATGTTCGTACGTGTTTAAACCGGCTCGTTGTAGTAGGTAATAGCAGAGATTGTGCGGCTATTGACTATGGTGTCGGATTTCTGCAAATCTGTGTTTCTAGAGACGTAATTTCGACTCATAAAGAGCGAGTAACCGACACCCATTATGGTAATTGGCAGTATTTACAGTAGGGAAATCTTTGCCATCGTCTACTTAGTAATACGTCTGTCAACATACTCCATTATTCTATCCAGAGAAAAGACGAATAGCGCAGTATAATGTATAAGGAATATAATTCACGCACGCATTGCCCGATTGCTATAAAGATAGCTAATTACCCATATTAACAGGCTAAGTGTAGCCTACAGCAGCACTTCTAAACCCACTTCTAAACGACATAGTTCGAGACACGCCGTATTGTTATGACCTTCAGGGTCCCTCGGTGTCCATTCTGCCAATGGTTTGTTGCAAATTGCCATTGCTCTTATCACATCAACCAAGGACATCATGGTAATGTTTGGATTCGCTGATGTAAATATCTTAATTATGATATTATTTTTTAAATTTTAAATGATTAACTTCTAAAAATATAAATAACGTGTTAAGAAATAGGAAGATCGAATGCCGAATGTTTGCGCCTCTAAGCGTATTGAATAGATTATATATTTTAAAACTCTTAGAAAAATGTGTAACTTTATAATCTTATCTTTAAACTTCTATTCTAAGTTTTCGACAAATACAAGTGCCATTTAATTTGAATAACAACTTATCTTCGGGCACAGATAGCCATGAATTTAATTTTAAAGCAAATAAAACTGAAACACGTTTTTCCATTTATAATATGTTTACGTAAGGAAAAAGAATTGAATGCAAAATAGACTGTGGAAAAATCTTCAAAAATCACTTAAAAGAAAATAGATGAAACAAACTTAGTTGAGTATCCTTACATAGTGAAAGAGAAAGACTGTTACTATATAGAATAACAGATTACTTTTGGGGGCATGTGAAGAAACTTCTCCCACCCCTCAACAGTCGATAATGTTCTTCCCTTTCTGGCCAGTTTTTCTCACTCTGCACGCACTTGTTTACAGTAGCTTCGAAGTGATGGGTTTTCGAGCTATATGGTGGGATTGTTTCTTCCACTGTCATCACAATCGAAGAGAGTTCAGTAGCGTGCTAACACGTATAGTACGGCGAGAGGTAAGCTATGTAATTTCTTTTTGCTGTTACTGCCCCGAGTAATCAGTGAAGGTTTGGCTATGAGTAAGCTTTCTCCATTCAAAAAAAGAAACTGGCGTGATAAATCTCTCTCGCTCTCTCCAATTATCAAACGTGTATGTGAGAAAATCACCGATGTTTGAATGTAAATTATAGCTACTGATTGAAGCAAAAATCAAGTAGAGATACTGGCGTAATTCATTCGATTTATTTCTGTTTTCATAAAATTACGAAATGAAATTCATAGAAAATTTTTTCTTCTTTTTTCCACTCTCCATCCAATTTATAATCTGATAGGCATTTAAAAAAAAAAAAACAAAAGCATTAATCGTAATCACGTAAAATAATCGCCATCGTACATTTAATTTTTATAGCACTGCCAATAAAACTACTGACAAGCAGTTACAAAAAATAATTATTATATAGAGCCCTATTTGTTTGCATTTAAGTTAATTATTTTTTTATATACAGTAGAATATCTCTTATCTGGTCACTAGAGAACGGACTATAGGTCGGATAAACGAATGGACACGGTCAATCCGAAAATATATGCAAAATATCATTTACAAATTGTAAATTAAGATTTATTAAACGAAATCAATAATCTTTATTTGTCTTTTTGATTTAAATTCACTTTTTAAGCAAAAATTACATTATTTTTCATAAGAATTATATCGATGGGAGATGAATTATCTTTCTGTTGATATATCTTGTCGCAGTCTCAAACGCTTTTTTCCTTTTTATTCGTTTTTCTTTCCACTCCTAGCTCGACGAAAATATGGCCGATTAAAGCGGAAACCGGTTAAGGCGAGACCGGATAAAAGGGAGTCTACCGTACTGTCATATTATAAAATTACATATATGATAAAATTCTGTAAAATTCATAATAAAATTTTATCGTCAATATTACACACAATATACATATAACGACTACCGCAATGTTGAAAAGGCAATAAAATTAAAATGTATGAATTTTTATCAGAACAAAATTTTCTAACTAAATTTAAAATTCTGTATAAAGCTACAGTATTCTTTATGCGATTAAAACTTATATATTAAGTTGAAAATTTCATAAAATTTCCTAAGATCTTGTCCAATTTCATTATAACACTGGCTAAAACGATCCAGTAAAACTGCAACTAATCTACTTAATTTTAGTCATTTATCATTTTTCTGATAATTTGAACGTCTAATAATAAGTGAGAGTTTTAAATTTGCAGTTGCTGATACAGGTAAGTAACTGCAACTAATCTACTTAATTTTAGTCATTTATCATTTTTCTGATAATTTGAACGTCTGATAATTTGAACGTCTAATAATAAGTGAGAGTTTTAAATTTGCGGTTGCTGATACAGGTAAACCGGGAAAGAAAATTCGTCTAAATTTGTCATTTCTACAGATAAAATTGGATATTATCATTAACTGACAAGATATGTTTCAATTAAGGAAACAAGTACTAATAATTACTACAACATCTTCGGGTAGAAAATTAAGTATAACCATCTTTATTGTATAAACTGATTGATTAACAACACATCATTAACTAACTGTGATAGTGAAATTAGGCGAAAATTAATAAAATACGACAATAATTCACGCTTAGATAACTAAATTGGTAACAATATCCATTTTAATCTAAATTCCTGGTTTAGTTTCTCCATCCATAGCGATGCATCAATCATGGTCATCGAGTAAAGACTTACCATTAATCCAATTAAGATCACCTCATTAGTCCATCCGTGTTATTGTCGATACAAAGATTAATTTAATTATTATATTATATTTACTCTGACACACTAAAGTGTAGAATTATTTTTCATTTTAAACCTTTTCATTTTCGAATTTAATATCGCCATTAATTTTAACATGATTTAAATCTTTCTTCCGACTAAAGAATTAAAATGAAAACTTTTATATACACAGAGAAAATGGCGAAATTTCTTAACTTTTCTGATATGTTTTTCCATCCGTAAAATGGTTTATATAACGCAATACGTAACAAAAGTTTAGAGGAGTTGTAAAGGAAAAATAACAGACAAAGAAGATGGGTTTGGATCAGATTGGAAAAATTTTTATTTCGTTTATTTAATCTAATTTGTGTAAAATCGGGTTTTATTCGGTTGTTTTTGGTAACGAGTTGTTTCCGTTTACGAGCGTCACTTACAAGAAACGAGAGGATAGACCAGTTGGTGTGAACAAATAAATGAACCTTACAAAAAATAAATAAAAAAAATAAAAAACGGATAAATTTTGTCCGTTTTACTCTTCCAATTTCTCGTCGAGCTCTTATATCACAATTACTTTGACATTTAACACTTGTAACTTCGTCATCGACTATTTCTTAGCAGGAACATATTTCTTCATTTTATTGGAGACCACACATCTGCTCAGAACTCGAACCCATTAAATGCAATAACCTGTATATTTTTTGACTGTATATAAACTTTCATATTAAAATACATACGACTTTAGTCCGTTTTTATTAGTTTTCCTCTCCGACAAATTCTGCTATTAAATCAACTGACTAAATAAATATACACCTCAACAGAATTCTAAAAAATCTTTCAGACACATAAATAAATACGACAAAAAGAAAATTTATAAAATTTGCATAAAATACTTAAAATTTTTTTTTGATTTTTTTTTCAAATATTAAATTTATTAGCCAACCGAATTTTCGAGTTCTAGTTTAATTCTTTGCAAAGCGAGATGAAAAATTCCGTCTCCATCTATATTTAGTATTTTGAAATTGGCTTCGATAAAGAAAAATAATTAAATTGCTAATTTATCTTCTTCACACATTCTTCTCCTGACAAACTGGTGCTGTTCTCCTTACATTCATACGACATATTTTATAAAAGCTCTCCTCACATTCATAATGTGCTGCACTCATTTCAATACATCATTTCTCGCTTTGTCAAATCTGATTTTACAACACGCTCTGTTTACATAACCGCATCCTATGGAAGTCATATGAATCTTACAACTAATGTATTATGCCGAAACTTCCTCACTTCCCTTCATCTCGGATGATTTTAATCTGAAAATCTCATTCTAATACATAATTTGAAAAGGAAAAAAAATTAATTAAACACGGTTATTATTTAGTTTTTTTGGGGGGTCCCGTGTAATAAAAATGAATTAAACAAGAACAAACAGATCGGATTGAAGTTTTTGTTACATGTCTCGTTGGTAGTGATCTATCGCTCGTTTTGCACTTCTAATCTGCATAAAATTACACGAATATAACAAGTAAACAAGTTCCGATTTGCTAAGAAACGTTAATGCCGAAAACAGAAACAAATTTCTGTTTCTGGGCTACTGTATTCAGTTTCAGAAAACAAAAAAATAAATCTTTACATCAATGGTAAACAACAAATTATTCACGAATGACGTCAAACTCATCTGTTTTGCTAATTTTTCTGCTAATTTCTATTTCTAATTTCAGTTGCGGAAAAGTTCAACATTATTCAACTCGAAAAAAAAATTAAATTATATTTACTTTTCATAACAGTTTTTTCGTTAGCGGGATTTTTTAATATAATTTCTTTAGATTAAATTTATTTATTTTTTCCACTACAATATTTGTCTATTTATTTTTTCTACATTGAAAAAATTGCGTGACAAATAAATTCGTGATAATTTACGACGGTTTGAATCAGAAATTCACGAATGAGTTTCCGATACGAGCGTGACAAAAACAGAAATGGAAACGTCCAAACTATATGTTTTCCATTTACTACAAAGCGAAACTGTAATTTATCCAGATTTTTGCTTATTCCGAATGAAAATATGCGCTGTTTGGGATGTGTTTTTAAGTGAAAGCGCGTATATAAAAAAAAATATATATATATATAAAGTAGTTTAGGATTTTTCTAAAAATGGTAATAAATGAAGAACACTATCTATCCCCGGATTGCGTGAGGGAGAGTGTGGGAACAGATAAGAGACCTTGTATAGCTTCGAACAGCAACCATTAATGAGAAGAAGTATGTCGAATGTTATGTAAATGAAAGCAAGAACTCCGTTATTCTTACCGATATGTTATTTATGAGATCTGCTTCCTTCATTTCCATAAGAATTTGAGACGGTAATGGAACCGAAAAAAATAGACTCGCTTTATCTCGTAAACACTGAATGTGTCGCTTTAGATTGATGAAGGTGTAGCCTACTTATTCCGTAATTTGTTAAATAAGTAAAAGTTTTTATTTTAAGTTCTTTGTTCGTTTAACCTTCTTTTCTTCTACTGAAAAGAATATTAAAAAGCTGTTCGAATAAACTCAACGTTTAACAATTAACTCTTAAAAAAAAAAAGAAAAGGATATAAAAAGTATAGTTTTGTTAACAATCAAATTGCAACTGTTTGTTAACTTGGAATTTATTTAAGAATTCCTATATTTAATTTATATCTTAGTTAGTTAGAATTAATTTCATTGCATTTTCTGTTTTTTGTTCGAGTGAGTAATCAAGATTTTCAATGAGTTTTATTTTTTACGAGGGGAAAAAATACAAACAAATTAAAGAAAAAAACATAACAGTTTTTCCCCTCTCCTTTTTATTAAAGATATTATTTTTTAGCTTTTTTTCTTTCATTTTTTAATAAATATATTCTAAATAAATTTGTTAGCTGACGAGCCAAACTAATTTAGATGACTTTAAGAATTATATTGCATAAATCGAATTAGATATATACATGAATATTTTTTAGCTGTTGGTCTATTGATATTCTGTGGATTAAAAAAAAAAGAATCAGTAGATTAACTGAGTTTTCCATCGAGAATTCTTCTAGTATGAATGAAATATTTATCATTTGACTTTGATTTGTTTTTTATATAAAAGAAATGACAGTCGAGATGTGACCTTGACTAAAAAGGCAGAAATCTGCAGACCGTGTTACTTGTCAAACGTGGAAAGAAAGTAAGTCGTCAGACCAGGAATTCTTGATAGTTTTAGCTTTTCTAGCTAGACGATGCTGTTTTTGCCTGCTGGTATGCTGTCAGCATTCAGATACCATTGCCAAGAAAGGTATAGAACATTAGGTGTAGTAGCACATTTGCCTGCAAAAAGATCTATGAGCTGTCAATGGATGTAAGCATAATCGACAACCCGTATCCTGGACATTTAGATAATATGAATGATAATGTACCTGACATACATACCGTGTAAAAGTAAAAAAAAAAGGTTGTTGTTGCACATCTACGTTTCCAGTTTTAAAACTCAAAATAGGCAAAAAGACTGTTTTATGTGTTCTCGTTATGATACGAATCTGCTCCGGCTATTTTCACACAAAAAAATCATAATTTATGGCTTAAAAATTCACCATATATTCCGATTATTCGGCGGAATACATGTCCGAAATTTAAATTTGAAAATGATGGAAAGCAAAGTTAAAATTTAATCTAGTCTAGGAATAAATTGAAGGAAAATTGCTCAAGACATACAATGCAATAAAAATAATTAATTTCTAAGAGAATTACTACTGAGAAACAATAGTAGAAGTCATTTGGCTTGAAACTATTTCTCAGAAACGTTTTGTAATTCTAGGAAAAAATAAAATAAAAAAAATCTTTGCTTCAGCACATTCTTGAAGATAATAGCTACTTGTCAGCAAATTCCTGATGCTGTTATTCAGCAGTAAGTTTACTAACTTTATTATGTATATGTTATCCTATATAATTACATAACTTGATAAACTAATTTTGGTCCGTCATTATTCTTCCAACATTATTCGAGTTAATTCATCACTTCTTTTATAGTTTTAAAAATTTTGATATATTTTCACTCACCAATTTATAAATGCAAATCTTCTTGAATTTCTCTTTCCTCCTAGAATAAAAGATAAAAGATATAATTTTAAATATATATATTATGTAAAAAAACCTACATAAATTTATAATATTCTAAATTAATGATAATAACATATAGGCTACAGTATATATATGTGCGTATATATTATAAAGCATAATTTCCGAGAATACTTAAATATTTTATCTTACTTTAGCAGCAAAATATATGCTACTTTCAGAAACAATAATGATGAAGAAGAGAGCGCATTTTAAATATCACTTCATCCTCATGTTTGATTGTGAATCATGATTATCTTTTACTCCGTACACGTTTGTCTATTCAAGTATTCATGTTTCGATGGAATCACGTCTTAGGGATTTTCCACATTTATACAAAGCAGATAAATATTGTAAACACCGCAAAAGACTCTCGAAACTTTTAAAACTTGGTATATAAAAATCTACGTAAAATAAAGTTTTTTAGTAGGTAATAACGAAAAACGTATCTAAGTAGTAAACTTGTAACAATTGATAGCATATATGTTACAATTAGTTACGTTTATGCTCATAAATATATCTTATTAAAAATACATTAAGTAAGATAGGAATTTTTCGTCTGTAGTTTAAGTATAAAAAAAGATTATAACGTTAAGTCATGCGTATAGGCATTTGTTTTTGACAGAATTCTGCCATTAGCAAATTAAAGGAAACACTTTTCAGTGGATAATCGCTTTTTACGTGCTTACAGATCCCCGATTATCACTTGTATTTAGACTCCACCTATTCGATTTAGATTTTTAAAAATAACTTTTAGTCTATAGCACTTTCGGTTCTTGTTTTTAATCAGAAAATTGATAACGATGTTTTAGTTTTTTTTTCCTTTATTGCTTACTTAGCTCCTATCACGGATTTTCCCTGCTTTTTTTGCTTTTAATCGGGTTCTATCTCACGATATTAATTTTGTAACTGAGAAAGAATTATATAACATTAATTAATTAATTACAAGAGCATTTTTTACAGTTTTACCTTTATAAACTCAACAAAAATCTTTCCTAATCGAGCTTTAAGGCGATTTGATGCGATTTTTCTATAAATTAGCGATTTTAAAATGTGGAATTTAGTATTAATTTAGTCGGGATTTAAAAATAAAAATAAAAAAATAGACGAAGTCGGTTTTAATCCTGCTAGGATTTACGAGCAATAAACATAAATGAAACACACCTTTATAGACATAATGCTGAATTATCGTTTAACGCACAGGCATAATTAAAATATTTAATAATAAAAGTTCATGTAAACATTTCAATAAAGATAAATTTTCATTATCTTATGAATAATTAAACTTAAATATCCGATCTCGCAACTTTTTACATAATTCAGTATTAAGGATAATTAAGTTTATTCGGATTTTAATATTTTATTTGAAATTCGCGTAATGCAAGGAAAAAATTAATATTTATTATATTAACGAAATATTTTAGTTGAGATTCATTACAGAAGACGTTCACGTCATTAGATACTTTGTACATTGCGATGTTTTGGATGTTTAGAGTATTTTTAGATGTTTACAGCATTTTTATCGTATCTCTAGGCGGTATTTAGTTTTATTTTCATTCTTTGTTCGCTTCAATCTGTTCCAAAAAAAGGAAGAAAAACGAAAGCTACCGCTTTAAACAAGTTGTAAGATTCAAATAATAAGTTAATAAACAACATGGATATAAAATCCTCTTTTAGATAAACAATTGATCGTTCTCTTAAACAAGTATTGTTCTCGAAGAAATTAACTCGAAAATTTAATAATTTATCTCAACCGTTTAACAATCAATTAAATAATTCTTTGTAAAAAAAATACAGTGAGAATAAATGATTTACTGTATGTTTACACGCTAAAAAATTTAAAAAACACAATGCTTTAAAAATAAAATAGATTGGAGATCCAAAGAAAAAAAAAAAAACCTAATCTTTGTCATGTTTCATTATAATGAAATATGGTGGAAATGTTCCACCAGTAACATTTTCACACTTAAAATGTTACTTTTTTACTGTAGAATATTCGAATTTTCGCATATAAATTATAGGTTGTAGACTTCGCATCGTACATTCGGTTGTCAATTCAGTTTTTCTACATAATCTATTATGCTATTCAAACTGGGATGCTTTAATTTTATTATGGCTAACAATATTCTTACGATATGGAAGTAACGCATCATTTACCAATTACTATCGAATCAACCCGTAAGTAAAGATGATTAAATCAACTACAGCAGTAGTTATTCCTTCTCTTCTACTGTAGTATTTTTATTATTTTATTTTTTTCGTAATTTTTTCTGTTAATTTTCAAAATCTCGACACGGTCGGTTCCGTTAGAGACAGCGGCAGATTAGGAAGTTGCCGGCTGAGAAACCACGTTTTCAATATCTCTTTAGTGACTCTTTTATCACAGCTAAAGCTATAAAAGACGGGGAAAACGTAGCATACAGTTAAGATAAGGGCAGTTTTCTGAGTTGTTTAGAAGGATGTGGGGATGGGTAGGAGAGAAAAGAACATCGTTCATCTCTCTTGCCACATTTATTAAACCTACTATCCTGTGGCCGACACGGACCAAAAAAATAAAGAAAAAATCTTTTAAACAATGGAGAAACACTTTAAACATATTAAATATTTAGAAATGCTAAAACGGAACATAAATAAGCCGAAAGAATGTCGAGATGTTTTGATAACAATCTACCGAGGATGGTGAAAAAGTAGATCCTTTTCGCTCCTTCCGCAAAAATCACGTGATTGCTTCTGAATGTGTCTTCAGGAGAGAGAGATATATGATAGTCTGCCGACCGTTTCGTCCATAAATCTGGACTTCCAACTCTGCTATACCCATCATTCCAGCTAAACAGCAGGCTCTAGTCAGGAAGATATCAACCACCAATATATCTACTTCAGCATTTGGAATATATCCTCTTGTGCCAGCAACCAGTCTTAAATATGACAGAGTTAACTCTAATCTGCAATATCTCTCTGTAACTGGGAGTAAAATTGAAGATGATACAGAAATCTATATGTTTATTTCGGATTAAAGCAAATCTACCAGTTTGTAGTTTAGATTAAATGAATATATATATATATATATATAAAAACAGTATGTACATGAAAATTCAATATGATTTCATTTATATTCAGAAGTATCCATGGATGCAAAACCGTATGCATGAATAATAAAATTAAGTAAATATTTTTCGAGAATAAACTATTTTATTAATTTTTTTTTTTCCATCCGATTGGCAGAAAAATGTAAAATTCCGGCGAATGTAAAATAAATAATAAATAATTTCGAATGTCAATCTTTCTTATAACAAATATTTTTAACAAACATGAAAAATCCATTTTTGCATCTTTCCCCTCTTCTTTCATTCGATTCCTAAGGAATATTCTAAGTTTAAAGCAAAAGCCATTATAATTTCAATTATATGTAAAGAAAGTCATGTAGACCTATTGATATTTTAATTCAAAATTTCTGAATTTCCTTAAATTTTCATGTGAAAGAACAGAATTTCTCTTTTGATTCTAAAGGAAACTTGGGTAGATGTTTCAAAGTTTTGAATTATTTTACTTATAGTTGTTTATTCAATATTGTCCAAAAATATTACAAGAATTTTCTAGCAGTGATATCAAAAATATTTTAATATTTATAACTCGCCTTCTTTATTAATAGCCGTTGCAAAGTCTCGATTTTTATCACAGTATCGGAACGGGAAGAGTTATTATTTTTTTTCTCTTCTAATCCTTTAAAAAATATATTCTTGTGTTAAACATCGAGAGTGATATTTGCAGTTGTTTTAAACCCAATTAACAAATTGTGTAGAAAAAAATCAGTGCCATGAAAAACTTTCAGAAAAACCCCTTATATTTTTATGGCATCGGTAGTAAATAACAATATTTCCAACAGTTTTATGGACATATACGATGAAGTGCAATCTAATAGTAAGTTTAGTACAATGACGGAAGATAGAGAATGTATTGCTGTACAACAAACAAGTAGAAATTATCCTTGCAAGATTTGACGGTGCTATATAACGGTTGGGACAGTAAAGAAGGTAAATGTCGAAAGACCAGCAACTTAAAAACACCAGACCACGTATATCTTTCACAGTTACCAGACTGACATTGCCTTATTTAATGCCAACCATAAAACTCATCTTTACGATCACTATCCATGGAAATGAGGTAAAGAGTAGAAGAAGACTAGCCAGAGAGACATTTATAGAAGGTAACTGAGAAGCCAGAAAAAGACAGACATTCCTGTACCCATATCAGGACGAATACCAGGGCTGTCTTGGGTATAAAGACTTAATCGAATCAGCTAGCCATTTCCTTGATTGGAGTCGCGAGCCAAGCGGTCAGAAAGGTGTCGCCATAGTATCAATTGGTTTATCTGATTGAAAGGGCTTGTGTCACAGAGATGTGGGTTCCGATTTAACACAGATAATGTCATCCGCCACTTCTTGGTACGTCAAGATGTACGTTAACTCGAAAGACTGCCACTAGCTAATCAAAGTATGTTCGGGAGTGTCCTATCAAAGTGACTAGTTCACTAATCTGGAGGCGCCTTTGATTGTTCTGATGATCGTTGTCAGCTCTCTTCAGCCTTTATTGAGAAAAGTCGAGTGTTTGGGGATTTTCTATGCTTTCTTTATATCCGTAACAAGTTAAAAAAAAAAAAAGAAAATTAGGACAAGATAAAAAAATAATAATAATAAATGAAACTTTATTATTTTATACTACAAGCATTTAAAGAATAATTAGAAAATTTATCAACTTCTTACTAACGTTATTTTGCGTTACATCAAATGAATAAAAGTGTTTTTTGAACATATAAACTTTTCTCATCATGCAGGGAGTCTATAGTATAATCAGTTTAATATGAAAAGAAACTGATAGAAATTTTGAAAAGCGATAAATCGCTATTAGTAGGAACGGATGAGTCACTTGTAACCTTTCATAAAATCTCTAGAACGACTTAATAATGTCGTCGTTAAAGCTATACGTAAGCGATTCAGCAACTATCGCCTTCGTTAGTGAATAAAACAGGTTCCACTTATAGGCAATCTTCCGGCTGTTTGAAGCGTGTGCTTCATTACTCTCTTCACAACTGACAATCTAATAAGATTTAGTATAATAAGGATTGAGAGAAAAATTTTTGCTAACTACTCCTTTCATAAAATTACATCGTTGCGAATTAATAAATATAAATTTATAAAATATTCTAATACTGATACAATCGTCTCGTAAATAAATAAATAAAAATCTTTACAGCATTCTAGATAACATACGTGTAATTTTACGATTAACTTAAGTATTTACTTTGATAAGTTTTCCTGCCAGATAAGATTTCTTCTTACATCTTTATCCTACAAAAGCCAAAGAACAAATAAAGCGAAAAAGAAGGTGGTCCAGTCTTAACGGGTCGTTCGCTATAACTAGTTTCAATGAACCGTATAAATTCTGGAGTAGATTGACAGAAAAACGTTTCTGACCTTCGTTGATTGCTTGGCTATCCTATTCCACTTTAAGTGGTTTCTGTGTTGAATCCGAGATTGACGTAAGTCTGCGTACGATACCGTTCTTTGTACAGTATCATCTCTACTCGAAATTACTGCTGCTTCGGTTTTTATAGCATTCTCTTAAGTTCCTTGAAAGTAGTCGATTAGATAAAAACCCTTGTTGGTAGATTGAATGACCATTTGCCTTATTATATTACCTCTGAAAGACCTATTTGGATTTGGCTCGGGTATTAAATTGCCGCATTGCAAACCGTCATTATCGTCGTTATTATTTTTTGAAAAATTTGCAATAATCATCCGATAGATTATTATTATAATTTAAAAGAGCAAGTATTTTTTAAATAATGAATTTTATTTTTTTCTTTACGCGCTTCGAAAATTTTAATCCTCCGATGGCAAATAATTAAGTTATTCGGTAATTTTTCGCTTAAAATAACGAAAGCAATTCAAGGTTTTAATGCTCATCCAGCTTCGAAAACCGCAAAATACTTTAATTACTTACGCGGTACAGAAAGTGGTAATTTATTACAAAATTTCAATTTATTCCGCAAGAAAAGAGAATTCTATTTATTAATAAGCAATCCCTGGTGATTCAACTTGTTAAGTAATCAACACTATTTATCTACAGTAGTAGATCTAATAGGTTGTCATAGAACGAATTACATCTCATCCATTTATCGATTTACAACTTCTTGTCATTAGCCAATGTTAATTTATATGAATATATAATAATTATTGTGCAAGATATAAATTATTTTATATTATTTTCTCCCCTTTTACTTAGCTTTTCCGATCGATTGTCGAATTACCTTGGTAATTATAAAGTCGAAAAACTTTACAAAGGAAAATCGCTTATTTTTCCGAATATTACTGCTGTTTTGTAATAATCTAAATCATATCAGATTGCCAGTTGAGCGATTAAAATATGTCATTAATTTGAAGGAAGACCCGAGGTTGGAATATTTGAGAATCTAGCCCCGGATCCATATCGCCTCCATTAGAGTAAACCTGAAAAGTTCGAACGTCCGCCATTTTTAAATTGATGACACTGTAGGATTAAAAGATGCGGCATCGAGATCATCCTTAATGGAAGAAAATGTCTACAGAATTTAATAAAAATTCAATAATTAGTTTAAAAGTTATTAGCGGTGGACACAGACAACAATGGAGAGATTATAAATCTCAATTTTTTTTAGAAAGTAAAATAGAAACATATTTAAGTAATAAAAATAATTGTAGTGAAACGTACAAGAAAAGTTCGATCAATAGAAAAATTCGAAGAAAAGTTTTTTCAACGTATTTATTAACAATTACTTCCCATCAACTAATGTTAATTCTTAGGAGCGCAAATGTAATAATTATTGTGTATGTTATAAATTGTTTTAGGAACTTTTTTGTTAGCTTTTTCTATTGATTGATGAACTGGATAATTATAAAGTTTGAGAAATTTACAAAAATAATAAAAAAATATAACAGTATAGACGAGCTATACCATAAAGCGTAGTAGTTTTTAATTTTCACACGTGTAACGCGCTCAAAAAGAAATACAGTAATTGCACTGAAATGTACAATGAAATAAAGGTCTTTTTGTGTGAGTTCGATCAAAGCAGAAAGAAAAAAAAATCGCAGCAATGTTTTTTCAACATTAAAAAGACAAATAAGTATTCGAATGATAATAAAATTGCGTTTATTTTCTCTGCAAGAACAGATTAAAAGTCTGTAGGAAAGCTAATCAACAAATGGAATTCTGTTTCATTTTAAATGTTTCGACAAAGCTTCTGTTTCTTTATCGATCTAGCAGCCAAAGACGAATTTTGTATTGTTGTAGCCTGATGGACTATCTAATTAATTTTCCCATTACGTCACAGGAAATGCGCTTGCTCTGGGAAGAGATGATTAATTAATTCCCTTCTCTGGGTTGAACTTTTCGGGTCAGTTTAAGGTAACTCTGGTGAGGGTTACGCAGCCATTTTAACAGAAAAAAACGATAATCACACATATATACAAAAAAGAAAATATTATATAAATAATTATAAACGATAAAATTTCTATTATCTTTTTTAAAATTGCAAGTTCGGCAGGTGTCGAGTCGGAAAAAGTAGATTTATTTTCATTTTTATATCGAGTGTGTCTAAATTGCATTTCGAGTTCTGTCGATCAGATAATGATAATTGAGAAAGAGAAATGAACAAAAATAAAAAAGAGAGAGGAAAAAGAAATCTCATTTCTTAAACTAGAAATCTCGTCAGACAATTCTTCTGGACTAACGAATACAAAACTGTAATTGTATAGAGTAGTAGTAGTTGCGTGTCTGAAGAGATTTGATTGAGATTAGAGAAAGTATTAAATCTACTATCTGTGATTAGCTCTAGAAAACGACAATGTGAAGAAACCATTTAGAAGACAAAGCTTTCGTTCTATTCGTCTTATCGTCGGTGCAAAAGTATGACACCGAGTGGTATACTATACGCAATATGTACGTCAGTTGCGCTTATATGAACACGTCCGTTTGGTGACAATCCATGTGGCAGCGTTTGAATCGGATGGGAGGGAAGTAAGATAGAAGGGAAAAAAAAGGAAAACGAAAGAGAACATATGAAACTGTTCCCGGGTGCTTAAGAAGCTGTGACAAACATCTGTCTACGGCACACAATTAAATTTTCTGCGGACTTTGTTCGGTTTTGAGCCGCCGGGTAGCGTGCAATGGAAGTGGGATGAAGTGAGACGTAAGATGACTAAAGAATAAGTCACTGACCTGTAATCGCTGACATATGCCTGCAGCTAAATGAAGCAAGAAATAGTTGTAACAATTTTTGATGAAATATTCTAACTTTCACTTCGAATGTATATCTTACATTGGTCGTCGAAATATTATATTTTGATGCTCTTATCTGAAAGGATGCATTAATCTTTCTATCTGTTTCGCGTTATGATTTTCACGTTTATAGCTCTTCTATTGAAATATGTAAAAAGGAACCTTTCTAATCTTGTTAATGAATTGATTTTTTTATTGCTACAAATATAAGATTTCAGTTTAATGCAAATTGTGAATCAAGTTTTTCAGTAGTGTCTTATTTGATAGACTATTCTTACTGCTTCGTCGACCATAAAGAGTTTGCTATACTTTGTGTGGATTTACGTAATCGTTATAGCTTTATTTTTTCCTAGAGGAGACATAGACGATACAAATATATCGAAAAGTAAAGTGAGGAGATCGAAAAAATGAAACTTTTGCTATCTCAAGAGTTCTTTCACTTATCTATTGTTTCCACTTCGGCGGTTGCAAAACTGCCGAAAAATTCCAAAGTTAGACTCTATCATGGAAACTGCTACAATAAAATTTCTCCTTCCTTCTACTACTGGAAGCTGAAACACTTCTCATTAATCTCATAAACTTCTCACATAAATTCTTCCTCCATTCTAGATTTTTGGTGTTCCCATCTATTTCTGAACGTGGAATGGGGTGTAAACGGAAGAGAGAATAGACTGTTGTCTTGGCAACTGTTCTTTATCCGGCATACCATAAATGGTACTATGGATTTCTTTTCCTAATGCCAAGCTTTCATCTTTATAAATCTAATTAAAATTTCTTTTCTACGAAATTTAAGTGTACACAAGGTTTTTTAAATCTATAAAATTGATATATATTTTTCTTTTTATTACCTCTAAAGGCGCATGACGAAATTTAATAAACAACATCAAAGACCGTCTAGCGACATAATTCGTTGGATGTAGTGGAATCTGCAATATCCTTCCTAAAAGTCAGTATGTTTCATTAAGCCCTAAACACCGAAATTTATCTTCTTAAACTAATCTTCGACCATTTCAGGATGCTTTTGCCCTCTTTGCTGTAGGCGGAGCTTAAGAATGACGTCCAAAGGAAAGACTGCAAACATGTCTCCTGTAGTGCAGCAGTTTTTGTCACGCTCTTCAGTCACATATCCGCAGGAAACAGCAAAAATAATCTTACCATTTATTCTTCATCGAATTATCAGTTTAAAACACATCCCTTATTAATAATAATGACGATTAAATTTATTTGTATGTTGGAATTTTTACATATTTTTTGAGTACAGTAGTCATTAATCGCGTTATAGATCTTTAAGCATCCAACTTTTTGTTTTTATATCATGTATATATCCAAAAGCGATAAGCATTTTTGGGAATTTTCTAAAATATAAAAGGTATTAAATCAACAGATATTTATAATAAAATTTCTTCCATTATTTGCTAATTTTCCGCTATAAAGATGAAAAGTTTTTATGACTGCATTTGGATATTATATGCCAAAAACTGTTAATATTTAATGATGTCATACATAAAAGCTAGGTTGATAGCCTAATTTTTAATCCTACGCTAGAGGCTATTATGTTGCTGGTGTAGGTCTAAGACGGAACTTATTGTATACTTTAGTAGCTTTTGGACATAATATCGATTCTACTTGCCACGAAACAACCCATAAAAAGTAAAAAATGTAGTCTAGATTCTCAGAACGTGTTCGGTTAAGTTATCAACATGAAATATTAAAAATACCGTAGAGTCACCTTTAGGTTTATGTTATAGGCCAGACTATTTTATTTCATAAAAGAGCTCAGTGAAATTTAATGCACAATCAACTTCGTTCCTTACTGAATTCTAATGCCAAAAGCAACATCTAAATCCTTTTAAATGCGTATCAAAAATCGTATGGTTCGATTCGCAAATATTACATTTTAAATTTTCTACGTTTAAACAATAAACCTCAATTATTTTTAAACATTTAAATATATATAAATACATTTTAACTTACGTGCAGTTTAAGAAACTAATTTACTATGCTGTATATCGAGGACGTTAAAACGTACGGGAGCATTAAATTATCACAGAAAATTATCTTCCGATAAATATTAATAATAAACATTTATGTGCATACAATATTTATAATATCGATTAATTTATAAAGATATTGCTTAAGGGTAGCAATAAACATATTCAAAATATATTCTAATCCATTCTTTATTGAATCCAAATTTATTGGATTATACTTGTCAGAACACTCACGTTCCATAACAGATTTAATACCATCATCATAAATATATTAATAAATAAACATAAACACTTAACACTTAAATTATTTAAATCTTTTATTGGTTATAATGCTTTATAAGTTGTATCAAAATAGTTGGATTACTAAAATACTTAAAGGAGAACATATTTAATAATTTAAAAGGCGTATTAAAATTGTTTGACTTTAATTATTAAATATTTAATACTTAAGTTTTAATTAGTTTTAGATTACTTATAGATAATACTAAAATTTTAGATATGTTAGATAATAATTAAACTTAAGATGCTTGTGTGGTAATAAATTGCATTAACAGTTAATAACTGTATACTTATTAAGATGCATTAAATATTAAATTTAATGAAAATGAATATTACTATTAAATGCATCTCAATTAATTACAAATTACTAACTAAAATCACAGAAATTTTAATTATATTTGCATATAATAAAGATCGGATAAAACTATTACGGAATAATTAATTATATTTTTGCAAATGATTCGTTTGGTAAATAAAAAATAAAAATAAAAATCTTATATTAATTTATAAAAAAAGGAAAGAGAGGAAAGGGGAAAAAAAACAGATTTTTATGAATGTTTCGGGATATTATTATTATTTTTTTTATAATTTTGCGATGAAAAAATAAAATAAAGTGCCCACTTGAAAACTGATTTCTTGGCAAGCAACCTTGTGTAATCTAAAACCGGCTTTTCGTACATTCAAACAATACATTCCGATACGTTAGCTGCACATGAAAGGTTCTTTCCAAATATTTTATCTCGTAGATAGCCAACAAAACTAATGTAAGCCATTACTATCGGTTGAACGCAATTCGCAGCTCTATCTGAACTGAATGATAGATAGGTGTACAAAGCGAAAGATACAAATCACGTTCTTCTCTGACAGCTTGTTTGTCAGAAGTGCGCTTTACGACTTTTCTAGCTATGACATAAATAAGCAGTCAAACACCTAATAATTTTTCCATTCTCAATTATTACATATTTATCTTCCAAATCCAAGATTAATTTTTACACGCTGTGCGACTTTAATTATCTTTTTATTTTTTTTAGTTTGAGAATAAGTGCTTTTTTTGCACGGTGAGGAACTTTATTTCGGTGCTCGGTAAAATGTCGTGTTTCGTATCGAGAGAAGCAAACACGCAAATCCGTCGCCCAATTAAATCCAAGGCGACGCCAAATCGCCCAGAACACATTTCCGTCCTCCCCATAACATATTATTGTAATAGACGACTAATAATTTGTTTCTGGCACGATATTTTCCAATTCATGCTAACCTGGTTGATATTAAACGTTTTAAACACTTTATGAAATGTCCGGTTTATTTACACGAATTAATCTCGAAAGTTTCCACTCTTTATCTATAAAAAGAGTCGAAAGTTGCTAGTTGTTAAGAAAGCATTAATCTTGCCGATATCGAATCTTAAGAGTCGAAGCTCCGTCAAGATTAATTCGTTATAAATAATCGGACGTATTTCTTACATTCAAAACCTGCATGAGAGTTTTTTTCATTGAAAGAGTTACCCACAGGAAATCTTACAAATAATGTCATAGCACATGCAATAACATATATATCCACTTTCTGTTCCCTGGAGGGAAGAGAGGAATTAGATTTATGCTCTGTCCTACATCACTATCCTATTCACAGCAATGCGCCGACTGGAAGTTGATTATATGACCGCTTCCCAAACCAGATATATCACATCCTCAGTTCTGCACCAATGACTAGAGTACTCTTTTCTTCCCTTTCCACTTAAGTCTGCGTTGTTAATGGTGGTTGTCCGAAACGAAGCAATGCGCCCGAGGGTGCTACGGGACCAAACAGAAAGCAGAGTCAGCGTTTCAATTACGTGGCACCCTGTAATGGTACACCGCTTAGAACCTCCTCCTTCTACTTACCCCCTCGGGGTTCCAGACTTATTAGTGGGGCTGTTCTATCGCAACAGATTTTATGTGACGTCGACTTTATCCTTTACGATTTTTACACGATTTTTTGATGGTAAAGAATGGCTACTCAGCACCTCTAGCATTCGGGGGGTATCATTAGCATTATTTCAATTGATTTCACTTAGAATGTGCGAAACATCACTCCGGGGTATTGCTTACAGATCCAGATAACGCCAAATAGAAAAACTAATTTCTTTCTGGTATTTGACGGAAAAGATCTCACTTCTAGATAAGATCTAGCTGAAGTTTGAATAAGTCGAATTCTTATAATGTCTGTTCAGCACCTTGCAACTGTAAATATCAAACGCATTCTTTCGCATAGATGGCAGAGAAACATTAGAGAGAGAGAGAGAGAGAGAGAGAGAGAGAGGGGGAGGAGGCAAAAACCTTTTTTTATAATCGCGTGTAATAATATCGTTAACGATATCATTGATTGAATAGGATGGGCAACCCTTTTAGTTTCTTGTGACAGGTTAGTTAAAGTAAAGTAATCAGTAACCTAAAGGCTTTTGATGCTATTGAACGAAAGGCTTGACAAGATGGTATGGTCCAAAGAAGGAAAAATAGTCATGGCAATCCATCACCGATGTCATTACAGTGACGTTTGTCTTAAATATACATGCTTTTCCTATCCAGTGAAAAAGCAAGGAAGATTATCTAATGTTAAATACGCATGCGTTTTGATACTTATATCGTTTTTTTCATCAAATCTGTCTCGAGTTTTGAATGATTTAGATTTAAAAATGAATAAAATACAAAAGCCTTTGTAATATTCAATAAAGATTCGATTTTTCTTTTTTTTTGCGTGTTGTGCTGAATAAAGTTTAAACTATTAAAAAAATCTAATATTAGCTATATGAAAAGATAATTTTACGAGGTATAAAAAGAGAAGTAAAAGGCTCTTGTATAGGTTAAATCGATTAATGAAAATATAATTCGATAATACTAATAAAATCTACTAAAATACCATTATTTCAAATATCAACAATCCTAATAACTCTATTCGGACAAAAGTTTATGTTTAAAACAACGTTTTATAATGGTTAAAATAATTAAAATGATATATAGAAGTATTAATATTGTCATAAATCTTGTTAAAATTCGATTTAGAATATTTTTTATTAGTCAAATCTGCACCGAAACATTTACTTTTCAGTAATCCGGAATACCGCAAATCCAGACGAAAAATTTGTTTCTATTAGTTCTTCATTAACGACATTTTACTTGAATAATAAATAAATAAAAAATCATGAACAATTTTGCATAGAGTAACTTAGTTTAGTGAAGACTAAAAAAAAAGAACAAAATTTTCAAATTGGAAACTTAAAAGACTTTCTTATAAAATTGGCGACAAATTAAATTCTGAATATGTAAATGCGAGCGTTAGATTTAAATCTCTGTTAAATACAGTAAATTACAAAAGTGTCGAACGAAGTGATTAAAGTAATACTAAATTTCCAACCGTCTCGGAATTGACTGAATGGGAATTCGAACACAAAAGTTTCGGACAATTTCCGAATTTCTAGCCATTTCGACGCTTGGGAAATCATAGAATGAGAATGTTCTCCACATATCCAAAGCAATTTGCATGGAGACGAAGTGACAGTAAAGAAAAGGTCTTTGCCAGTCATTAAACATCGACGCAATGTAACCAAAGTTGTCATTCAGTCGGTGACGTTTAGAGGGCGTGTTGTAGCCTATTTAATTAAAATACTTCCCACCCACTTCAAGTTCGGAAACCGTCCGCACTCTTCAAAACCGGAAATGAGAGACGGTCCAATTAAAATCAGCAGGTGCATTATAAATATATGCCCTCAGAAATAACATTCATCCGTTTTGAGGGAAGATTTGGGGATTCTTCCGGCGCATAGTTATTGGTTAACGCTAGAATATTTGGAAATAGGAAAGGACTTTGGTGCTATATCTCCGAAATGTCATCAATCATACCACATTGCTGTATCTCGGTACTAGCAAAGCAGAAGAATTTCAGATTTTCGTATAAACTGAGACTCCGTACTTTCGATTCATTTCTGTTTTCATACTGTTTATTTTTTTGTTTTCTTTTTCCTTCCATTCTTCATATTCGGTAAAATACTAAAATCTGTCAATGTCCTTCAAGAATTTTAAGATATTTCGCTGATGGATATGCGTGCCACGTTTAAGATACACGCAGTTTCTTGATTAAAAAAATAAATAAAAAAAGGAGTATAAACAAAAATTGCATTTATTCCCTTTATCCAGCCTTCGAGAAAATTAAAGGAAAGTAAAATTCTAAAAACAGTTTGAAGTAATCGATATTACGTATGGATCGATAACATAAAAATTCATAAAGAAAATATATATATATATATATACTCTTATATATGTATAAAAATAAAAATCCAAAAAATTTTAAATGAACTGACAACTAAGTTGATTTCATTTGAGTGAGTGTAAATTTGATTAAGAGTAGTCAATAGTAGACTGTAATATGCAAATATGACTGTAGTAGTTGGGTAAAGAAACTTATAATGGGATCTCTGAGGAATAAGTTTAAATAGTTTAGCGAGGACGTGTGAATGAAAGCTTCAGATTTGATTTCAAAGGATTTATCTTCTTGGAAATAAGCTGCTGGTTAATGACAGCAGGACTTAAACCAGTTTCAAAACAATCGTTTATTATCCCTCTAGAATACACTCATTATTATTGCCATTTAACACCATGTTTTTATTATTTTTATCAGCGTAACAATCAATAAATGCAGTTAGTAAAGCACAATACGAAAACTATATATATATTTAAAGATCCGTGATATATATTAATCGATTTATTTTCTTAGTAGGAAATTATTTTTTTTATATTTTTTATTTTTTGGTGGCAAGTAATAAGAATTCGGTTAGATTGACAGGGGAGCAAACTAAATTTCCAGCAAATATATATTTGTAAAAGCAGAGAACCAATACGCCTGTAGCGCAATAGAAGCAGCTTCTCAATCAACACTGACTTGTTTGTTAATATCACTTTCTCGTCCGTCAGTTTAAAAGGTAAGGAATCTTTCACTGCATATCTAAACATATTTTTCGATAAATCGGTAAATAAATCGCAAGAAAATCGTCGCATCCTCTCGTTTGTGTTATGTATGTATGAGCGCTATTCTTATCTACCGAACTGATCTTAATTTGGTCTTTTTCAATATTAAGATTTTTCAATATACTCGAACGGATGTTGAAAATTATTGACAATTCTTTTTTAAAAAGTCGATATGCGGATGTAATTATACGTTTTAATATTCTTTTTTCGAATAACATTACATCTACATCACTTTAATTTTGCATGCTCCTCCACTGTAGTAAGCATCTTCGATTTATCTTATCTGGTATAGTGTACTGTACAAAAAAATAAAAAAAGTGATTACAAATCCGTAACTGAAGTATTTCTATTCTTTAAATTCTTCTTCGTATTATTATTATTATTAATATCGATCGGTTCGTTTGAAAAATAAAATCCCATTAAGAGTATCTCTACTGTAAATTTCGGTACTTGTAACAAACCGTCATTTATTCATAAGAGATTCCATTGACAGAATAAAAAGGACTTCTGGATAAAGAATAGCTATTGTTCTAATTCAGAGCTTCGCTTTCTTTGATATATAAACGTTGTAAGATCTTGCAGCTTTAGATTCAACCGTTCTTCTTCAATAAAAAACGCTCTTTTTTGACATTAGCGTCATCCCTCTCTGGAAATCTAGCCATTTCCACGTCAGAAGGAAGCAGTAAGTGAGATTGTTGATCCGCTGGATTTTTATACCTAACCATATTATATAGCAGAAAGTTATCGATAGAAGAAGAAATGACACGTTAGGCATGCAAGCTACACACAGTAAGTAAGGAAAATGACCATGGCGCAACCGTATAAATACATCCCTGGAGACTCTCTTCTGGTCGTCTTGGCAACTATGCTGTAAATAATAGTAAAAATTGCTTCTGAGTACGAGATCTGACAGAATGACAGAGGAATTTAAAAAAAGTGAAAAAGTTGGAAAAAAAAATCTCTTTAAGAAATTAATTATAAATTTTAGCATTTCTGAACAGTAGAATTAAAGAATTTTTTTTTGTCGCTTCTTTTTTTTTGGCTTTCGGTAAATCGAACATTTCGGCGAAACCTCACAAATGTGGAAACCCGAACAAGAGAGGTTTGAATGAAAGAGAAAACTGCTTTATCCGGTCCATTCAAACAGTTTCCCACGGGTTAGCCATGTTTTAAACTCGAAAGGTGCCACTCAATAGACACGTGCTAAATGCTGCCATTTTCCGTAAGGAAAAAAAGAAAAAAAAACTTTTACAATTCTAAAATATTTAGTTATAAATATTTTTAAACCACGGGTTAGCCATGTTTTAAACTCGAAAGGTGCCACTCAATAGACACGTGCTAAATGCTACCATTTTCCGTAAGGAAAAAAAGAAAAAAAAAACTTTTACAATTATAAAATATTTAGTTATAAATATTTTTAATGTAATATAATTCTAAACGGCACCGAAAACGTCAAAAGAGGCGCAAAATTACATTAAAAAATAAAAAATAAAACGAGTCTGGCAGCTGTTCCGACAATCATAACGTCATCATCAATTTTTTTTATTTTTCTTTATATATATATTTAGCTATCCATTTTTGGATGAAATTCATTTGGAAGTATCAAAAACTGGGCGATTGAAGTCCGAGAGAAAAGCAGTCGATGAAGTGAACGAATAAGATCTATTAATACAGCCAGGCAAGAAGGCGATCGATTAGTTTTCACGTGACAGGACAATTAACATGGCGGATACGTACAAACCCAGTCTTTGGTTTTGCTATCTAATTGGATAGGCCAGAATTATCGATATCGGTTCTTTCTTCTATTGGCTTAATCCTAAACGCTTTATTAGTTTCTCTTCGCAACAATAATTCTGCATTTCTTCCATTAATTATTTCGGATAAAACACAATTAGCGTTTGTTATGAAAGTAACTCTTATTAACATAATAATCGGTTTAAATAACATTAACGGGCCGACTATATTCAGTGTCTCAAACGTTATTCGTGCTGAAAAATACAGAAATTAAGTTTAAAAAAAAGTTATTTATTGTATTGGCATTGCATTTAATTTTTAGAAAATATAAAGGATACTTTTTACTCTTTCGCCTTTTATTGTTTTATGACTTCAACTTACTTTTTGTACGCGTGTAAATCGTTATTTAGCTTGTCAAATAATAAAAAATAAATAAAAAAAAACGTTAATTAAAATTCAAAAATATACATTTAAAGAAGGAAATTACTGTTAATTATAGTGAAAACAAATTAAGAATTCAAGAGGAGAAAATTTTAAATTTTACTGTAATTACATGATTTTTTATTTTTATTTTTTAATTCGACAAACTTCGTAAGCTTTTTTTTTTTAATTTAAATATTTCAGTCCAGAATACGTATTGTAAGGTAAGATTAGGTTATAAAAATTTATTATCTATATAATATACAATCCATTAAGATATCTTAAAATAAAAGAAGAATTAATAGTCATAACAGTAAAGATATTTTAAAAATTTTAATATTTTATACTTTCTTCTTAAAACATTTCTATTTGAAGATTTTCTTTAATATATATAATATTTTTTTTTCTTTTGAAGTAAGAAAGTGGAATGTTCGGTTGTCATTATTGTTAGCTGTTTTATAAAGAAATACTCGAGGCATTTTTAGATTATTATAATCTTTGAATAAAAATCCTCTAAACTGGATCCTTAATGTGAAAGAAACACGCTTTAACGAGGTAAAACTACATAGCAAATATTGTGTAAAGTAGCTAACAGACAAAAACTATAAAGAAAAGAAGAAAAATCTAACGATCCTTTGCCGGATATAGAAGCAAAATTATTCAGTAAAGTTATAGGCTATTCATTTAATTTTAAGTTTAATAATTTTTTAAACTTAAAATTTACAATTTGTGTTTTATTAAATGCTTAAAATTAGAGCGAGTTAATTGCTTAATTTTCATTTAACATTCTTCAGACGTACATATATGTACAGTATAGATATAACGCTCTTGATATAACATATTGCATATGTAAAGTTCAATATATTTATGTTAAAGTTTTCGTGACGTGTAATATAATATGAGCTTTATATATAATATATAAGGTTCTTAATGGAGACATATGTACAGATAAAGTTCTTGATGTGAATCTTGCACATTTTATGTAAGATTCTTCATACAATAAACAAATTTTGATAAAAAATAAATAAAATAGAAATTATCATTAAATCGGATTTATGTAAACAAACCATACAAGTTTTAATAAATAATTTATATAAATATTTTTTATTTTAGTAGATATTTTTATTACTTTATAAACCGAACTAACTGTGCATCTATCTATTTAATATTATTCCTATTATATAATATTGATATTATTGTAAAGTTTAATGAATGCATGTTTATCAAGCCCCGACTGTGTCTACTAGCCATTCATGAAAAGTTTTCGAATAGCATCCCTTTAGATATCGATAGAAAAATATGTAAAGACGTCTATTAGATAAATTGGATCTCAAATTTCAATTCGTTTTAATGGACGTATATAATCATCTCTTTTTTAAGCCATTATTTAGTTTATTATTAAAGCCACTGAGATGAAAAGAAATCAATATTTAATAATGTCTGTTTTATCTACGTATTCGGAGTTTACTAGCAATTTTCGATAGGAATATACTGAAAACATAGACAACACAATAACAAGATAATCTGAAAAGGCACCCAATGGGTTCCGCTGACTAGCACAAAACTCACACAACAGATCTATAATCTTCACTTCATCAGTCTCGCTGTCACTTCTGAAATCTTTTCCCAGATCTCGTTTATTGGCAACATTCGTAGCTCACTCAGTCAGTTGGTTCAGTCAATTATAGTTGTACTACTAAGTTCTGCACAGACGATAATGCAGTTGCACCATCGGGACACTATCTTACGACTTCAATTTCCTTCTTTCGGAACCTTACAAAGTGCATAAAAAACTTCAAATGAATCCTAGGTAAGATTCTTGATCGATTGTTGAATTTTCGCGTCGCGTCGTATCGGGCAGCGCGGTGTCGCGATGCACTCGATATATATATATTTTTTTTTAAATATTTTATTTTTTTATCTAATAAAAAGTTGCGATTGTACGTAATCTAGAAGCACGATGTATCTCTTATGATTAACGATATGCAAATGCGAATGGTTCAATAATTTTTATATTTTTAATAATCTTATTATGTAATATCTTATTTTCTAATGAAAAAGTATAATTCATATTCTATAGTAAAATAAATTGAAATTTGACTTGCCTGCATTTCGATAATATTTATATTAACTTTTTTATCATCTCCGTACAGAAGTTACTGTTTAAGACAAGATGGAAAAAAAAACTGTCTTAAAAATATATAAGATATAGCTTTTTTCCTGTAAAAATCTGAAAAATTAGAAGCAGTTTCCAATTCTCTTTTTAAGTATTAATATGATTTATATCCACTCTACTCAATTATAAAAGAATTATCGTCGTTCATAACTGAACCAGAATCATATAATAATCTTAAAGGCGTATTCTATTCAATTTTTAAATCGAATTTTTTAAATTTAGAAAAATCTAGTAATATATTTTTGCTTATTCATTAAAAAAAGAGGAAAAAAATAATAATATTATAATAGAAAATTTTTAATTTTCGTATAAAAGTCATCATAAGGCGTATGAGGGATGAAGAACCTATCGAACAATGAAATTCGTTAATGATTTAAAATCCCCAACATGTTAGGATTACTTTTTACTCCGAATTTAATCTATGCCATATTTTAAAATTTAAAGAATAAAAAAAATCTTTAAGAGTTAGAAAATAGAAAATTTTATTTCAACTGAAGCATGCTTTCTTAATCAAGCCAAAAGAGAGTAAAGAATGAACGTATTTTAATCGAAATATGGCGAATAGGAATGTAATTGCTAATCAATGAGACTTGGTTGTCCCATTAGCGATTCTGTTTGGCTTGTTTAACAGAGTTGATTGTTAGATATTAAAGAATATCGAGTTGACATTTTTTCTCTTCCTCCTCCTCTTCTTCCTCCTCCTCTTCCTCCTTCTTTTCACTCGTTGAATTTTATAATCCAACTTATATTATTATGATTATTATGTGTTATATTTCTGCTAATATTAAATCTAACATAAAATCAATTTAATTCTTTGATTAATATATTCATACCTTGATTTTGAACGCGAGTTAATTTGGTGGAAGACAGATAATTAATTTTCGGATAAATTTTTCTTACTTTGAACTTAAGAAATCGTTCGCGGAGTGTTACTGATATTAATTACTTCAATTATAAATTCTAAACTATTGATATTTATTAATCGCGATTTAATTTTGGATATTTTTGGATTAAAAAATTACTAGTAAAATGATGGACATCGTATAAATTATCTTGATCAGTCAACCTCAAAAATAAAATAGTGATGAATATCTCGTCTTAAATTGCTTATAGAAATTTTAAAGATTATTTAAAAGTTATTATTTGCAGATATTTTTAGTACGTTATTTCTCTAAGATGCTCCTCATGTTATCAGGACTTCTGACTTACTCCAGATGCGAAATTGTGTTGAAGTGGATAGTATTAAGTGTCATATTGAATATGAAGAGTAATTTATGTTTTATATATACAGTGATAATTTTTAAAGTTTTTAAATATTTCATTTGCTTGGTTATTTATCAATTTCTACAACGTTACTGTGTTAAAAAAAAAAATTCAATTAAAATTCTGTACGCTATTTAAATCTAGTAACAGAATTAGTTTTTAATAAGTTCTTAAGCATTTATCCGTGTTTATTGCATCATCATCCTTCTATAGGTGGTGTAGAAAATTTTATGAGCTAAAATTCCTCCTACTGGATTAAAATACGTTGGAGTTAGCTAGACCATGCAAAGAATCTGGCAACTTAATCCAATGTCAAAACATTGGTATTTATACGCTTTCAGGATATTTACTTATTTCACGGTCTAGGATCTCACGTGTGACACGCTGGATTAGCTAAGGCAGTGTTTAGACAGTGAGGCATGTGGTGCGGGGAATGAAACGAGATGTGGAGTAGACATGACAGAACACACAGCATAAATATCCATACCAATTAAGAAGAGTATCGATTATTCCGAATTTAACTCTTCTAGGCGATATTATATGAATATTTATGATGATTTGTTTCTAGAAATGAAAACATTTAATACCCGTAAGAGCTCTTTAGCTATTACATGGGTTAAAATATTGAATATACTCGTACGTATGTATATATATATATATATACGCACGCACACATACGCATATAGAGGTATACACTAAGGAATTCCGTTACATAGTCCATGCTAAATAATTAACACTATTGTTTTAACACGTTAGCTATATTTAAAACGAATAAATATAACTAAATACGTATTAATTAGTAAGTTATTACTATTTTAAATTTTATAAAACGCGCATTTTTAATAACGTAAGATGGCTTTCCTGTAGTGCAACACGATTGTGTGGAGAAGCTTACATCGTACGGCTCCTCATACATTTTATTTTTTATCATAGAAAAATACAAGAAAATAATGTTTAAATTTAAGGCAAAAGTACAATTCAGTTCAATTATAAAATGTTTACGTGTGAAAAAGTTAAGCGCTTCGCCTTTTAAATCACATTTATCGCATCATCTGCTAGAATACATCATCGTTTATCATTTGAAAAATATTAAATCTCACGGAAAATTCGGCGATAACTTTTTAGAATACTGTTAAATAAAGGCAAACGACCTCTGTTAAGAGTATCTAATACTTATGCCTACACATAACAACACGAAAGGTATTATAACACAATAGGTTCAGATATAATAAATAAGAAGATTAGGAAGAAGAAGAAAAAAAAAAGAACACAGACGGTTAATAAACATCAATTATTATAAAATACATCGATACTACGAACCATCTGTTGGTAAGACATACCTTCTCATATAAGAAAAATAAGCATATAATTACCTGAAGCCAAACGTGATACCGCACAGAAAACAATGGCATCGTTTCCAACACGAATTGAACGTTCAGTACACGTGCAACGAGCGCAGGCGCACAAGTACTAAGAGGTGAATCTCCCTCATCAGTGCCCCTCGAATGTCTGGTGCATGCAGGAGACTAGAAGAGATGGGGCCTGAATGACCCTAGTAGATACGTATCATGATATCAGATGCCAGGAGCAAAGTCTGACCCGGCTTGTGAACTGCATACGAAATGATCCGTTAAGTCATGCCGCCGTTGCTAGATGTCGCTCTGTCTCGGTGCTGTAGCTTCTACCGAGAAGTACTTATCTTCAGCCAATAGTACTGTTCTTTGCTATGAATGGACCGTTGATATTGTTAAGTTCGTCATTAATAGCCCGAGTAAATATGGAAATTAAAATAAACCCCAGGCTTATAAAAGTCGAAAAGAGTTACACAGAAAGAGAGCGAATTTTCTAAGAGTAAGTGATCATCTTGTTTGCGTTATTTTCCTTTTTTTTTTTTTTTTTTTTTTTTTTTTTTTTTTTTTTTTTTTTTTTTTTTTTTTTCCTTTTTTTTTTTTTTTTTTCTTCTTCTTTTTAGGTGGAATTTTATAGTGAATTGACGACAATGTTCTCATTAAAAAAACCACTAAAGATTACAATGGCTTTTTTCGACTACATTCAGAAATTAAATGGATGGATTAAAAATGCAAATCGATGATTCGTATCCTTTGTTTCTTTTTTTTTAATATGTTTATATAAATATATATACAACTTATATCCTGTGTACATTACACATTTTATTTCTTGTTTAGTTAGATTGCTAATTAATTTATTTTAATACTTTTGTTCTTTTCGTCTTTCTATTTTTTTTATTAAACAATATTTTTCAAGTAATAATTAATTACTTTTAAACTATGCAAGAATTTTATTTTTATTTTTCTTACCTTTTTTTTTTTCTTAAATATAGCGAGATAAAGATAAATAAGAAGATTAGAAAGGAGAACTTTCAGTTAATAAATATCAATTATTATTACAAAAAAAAGAATTTAAATCTTTTTTTTTCTAATTCAAACAGTAACAAATTAAATGTAACAAATGATTGTAATGTTAACAGGACTTTAAGCTTCTTTGTCTTTAAATATAATGGATTTTCTTTATTATTGTTATTTTTTTTATATAAATATTTTAAAACGTACGTGACTATTTTAATAAAAATTTAAAATTCTTCTAAGACTTCATTAAAAAGTCAGCAGTAGAATCAATAAACGACAGTTTTAATTTTTTAAATCAACGTTATAATCAATCCTAATAGCAAATTCTTAATGTAATTATCTTCAAGTTAGAAAAATAAACACTGAATAAATATTTTCAATATTCTTTATATTTTATTTAAAAATTAAATATATACAAAAAACATTTAAGTAAGAAATTAAATAGAAATATTCATATTCATAAAATAATAATATTTCATTTATTATTATTACTTTTTTCAAGTTCACACATTTTAACTAATATACTTTTATTTTAATTTTTTTTGAATATTTTTCAATTTTTATGTTTATGTACGATACAAAAACATATCGGATATACAGTAGTTATTAATTAATTTTTTATTTATTTATTTGAAAAGTTAAAAAAAAATACGAATTAAAATATTAATAAGAGATTTTTGTTTAAATAAGAGTTCCATTTTTTGTTTTGATTATCGCTTAAATTATATATTTCTTTATCAGATAATGTTTATATATGAGTAAACGAAGAGAAATGTCATGTAGAGATTATATTTTGTAAAAAATATTTATCAAAAAAAAAAAAGAAAGAAAGAAAAATAGAAGATAATTAAAGTCAATCTAGTTGAACACGATTTTTATGAGATAGGAAGAAGAAAGCTTATTTAATTTTACACGAAACAACTAAGTTCATAATTTAGAATGCGGCGTTATCAATCACAACAAAGTTTGTAAATATCGACCTTACGAAATTTATAAAAGATTTACACCATCTATTGATATATCAAGAATGAAAAATTTTATCGATATGTTCAGCATATCCTATAGGAATCTACCTTTTAAAAAAGCATTAAAAGGTAATTTTATTAACTTAAAATACCATCTTGTGATTAAAAGTAAATGCCATCCTTAAACTACTAGGGCCGTTTCTTGTCAAATATGTGCAGACAATTCTCTTTTGACTGACGTGTAATTAATGTGGCTCTTATAAAAGAATCCTGGCATGATCTACACGAGGAACGAAGAAAAATTTTGTCGCAAGAACGTGACACGTTAGGGTCACACCTGTTCTATCTACCTGACATTGCTTTCAACTAATCCATTGAACATGTGAAGATTTGTTTATAAGATATGCCTTTAATGAAGGGTTGGATGGGAAACTAACTACTATCAACCTTCTAGCGATTTTTACATGATTACTTGTTAGGAAAGAGAAATTATTGAAGGGAAATTTTACAGAAATGAATAGGTTTCTTTAATTTTTTTAAGGGGGTTACTTTAATTAAAAAAGCTCAACGTTGCGTAAATTCTGTCATCATAATTTCGAATTGTTTTATATAAAATATGCTTTAAAAAACATTAAAAAAATTATCATGAAACAATGTAAGAGAAAGAAAGAGAGATTATGTCTTCATTCTTTTTTTTTTGGCATTGTTTCTCGACTCTCACTTAAAATTAGTTCTGATAAACATCTTTTATTATGTGTCTTAATAAATTATACATCATTCGCATACTAATATTTTTAAAGCGAGTTTACTGTAATGAAAAAATCAAGCATTATAAACATCATATATATATATACTACTATTTTAACAAAAGCAAAGTAACTTGTTTCAGAACAAGTTGGAAAATTAAATATTGAATAAAGGAGAGGATTTATATCTTTACAATTTCATTACTTCTTTATGAAATATCTGAAAGATTATAACTGAAAAATGCGTGTCTGCTCTCTGGAAATAGCAATATAACGCGTAAAAAGGATATACAAAGCTGTTAATTAATAAAAAACATCAATTTGGAGATAATGCGTGCAATGAGCATGCATAAAGTGCTATCGTAATGTAGGGAATGAAAGAGTAGACAACAGGATTAGAAGAGGGACACAGAAAATAATATAAAGAAGACCACACGCTACACAATAGATACGCCGCAGCAAAGGAACAAACTCAATCATGGAGGCGAGGGTGGAATCGAAGGAAGATGGAGGAGAGAGAGGGAATACTAAACACACCATCTGCTAGTGGTTTGCGATAATACTCTTCAAAATTTCACATCATTAGAAAGGTTACATCTTTCGTCGAACTAAAACAAAGCCGTAAGACGATTAAATTGAACAGATTAGTAGAATAGCCTATTATTAGTACGCCGTATCAATCTAAAATAGTCAAATATAATCAGTTATTAAACAGAAAGATAAGTAGGAACAAAAAAATTATAAATCATCTTTCTGACTAGAGTAGCATGATTTGTGTGCATCAAGTGACGTATTTACGTACACTCTATTTAAGCTATCTTTAAAAACTAGTTAAGTAATGCAGGCCCATTATTTATTACAAGATTTATAATGCAAAAATTATGTTTATGGTCGACTGACTGTTATTTCAATTTTTCACTAATTGCTCGATTCGCTGATACGCTTGATTTGTTTCATTTTTATACGCCATTAAAAAAAAAAAAATGCAAAGATTTAAAAACTAAAAGGAAAAAAAACTAACTAATGTCATAGTCGTTAAATAAACTAAACTGAAAAATTATTTCGGTAAACGAAGTTCTATTTATATAAAAATTTAACGGATTAAAAAGTATTTGAAAAAAAAATTAAGGAAATTTACTAATTAACTTAAATTCGACAATATAAAAGGTTGTTAGTAGAATCTCGTAAGATTACAGATAACATTAGATAGTTTATTTTTAGAGAAGCTTGTTATGAAACGATCATTAAGATAAGACGAGCTTCATAATATTGTGACTCTGCTGGGCTTCGTTATTCTAAAATAAAGAGCATTCGGAGAGCTCTTATACGTAATTAAAACGATATTTACCAATGTAAGATCAAATTACAGCAGGGGGCAAGGTAATAGCTAGGTCCGTAGGAGGGAAATTGAGACAGTGAAGAGAGATGGAATTATTGTGTACTGAAGTTAGAAGAAAACAGCTGGTATCTAATTTTACTTCTTAACTTTTATATACAATATTTCTTTTCTAGAAACTACTTTAATATTTTGAAAAAATAAAATAAAAATTCTTACTTCGTAAAAATCTACTTAAGTAGACATTTACAGAGTAATTCTTAAACTATAATGTATTTCATATCTTACATATCCCAAATCCAACGTTTATCTATGTATATTATATAATATATATCAATATAATGGATATATAATACATGTAAACATATAAATAAGCATTTTACATATTACATGCATTTTTATATATATTGCATGAAATATACAAATAAGCATAGTGTACATTATATGTAATGTACATACATATATATCATATTTATTGCATGCAATGTACGTAAATATCACGTATATTGTATGCAATATACAAAAAAAATTTAATGTATATAACAAGTAATATACATCAATATAACGTTTGTTACATAAAACGTGCATAATTATAACGTATACTGCATATAATATACAAAAATATAAGATTATTGCATAATATAGCCTATATATCAGTATCAGTTATAAAAAATTTAATCAAAGTAATGCACATAAATGCTTATTTATATTAAAAAAACTGCATAAATATATAATAACTCATGTAACTATATATTTTATCTAATTAACAATAAAGATACAATATAATCTACATCTGCATCAGTTATATATTACATAAAAACATTTGTAACTTCGATGAATTTGATATATATATTAATGTAACCGATATAAATTTATTATATGTATCGATATATTTTATATAAATAATGATATATAACATCTCCGGAACTGCATAGAATAGATACAACGTTATACAAGACAATTCACATAAATATACATTGCTTCGTTTAGATTAATTTATATAAATCTATACGGATTATGGCTTCAATTCTTTAACCGTTTAGGGTAACTTATATTTAAAAAAAAAAAAAAAAAAAAAAAAAAAAAAAAAAAAAAAAAAAAAAAAAAAAAAAAAAAAAAAAAAAAAAAGATTGCTGGTTTAAATAAGATAAGTTTCAGTTAATTATTTCTCACAGAGATTGAACGTGATAAAATAATAATTATTCAAACATCGTATACACATACTCTTTAATTAAGTTGATATTCCATAAAAGTTTTATATGATCCAAAATATATGGCAAATTTCCAACTTATCCGAAATTGAAAACCCCACCCAGCGATAAGATATGTATCGAACATTTTCCTCTTTTATGTCGAAGATTTCTGCAAATATACAGTTTCCATTTGAATAATTTCGAAGAGGAAAATCAATAATTAAAATTGGATAGATACATTTTTAAAGCATTTTGTATTTTCAAACAATTAAAAAAAAATAAAAAAAATACTAGTCTGTTTTAAAAACTTATAGCCTAAAACCGAATTGATTTCTCTTAACTAATATAAATCATTCCAAAGAGTAATTTATTATCAAAAGTTTCTATTTGTCTGAATATATAAATAGATCTCTTAACTTTCCATCTAGGTAATATCTTACTCGGAGGCACAGGAATTCATAAAGTACAAGATTCGTTTTAATTCAAACAAGGCTGAGGGCGGGTCTGTTTCTCTATTGATTTGGTGATATCCGCTTCAAACTGCTGGACGGATGCTGTTTCTCTCTCTCTTAGTCTCTGCGTATTGATTTATAAGGCTCTCGCAAATTCATTGCGCAAACTACTCTTGCAACCGCCAAAGCGAACGAAAGGTTTAAATGCTAACACCCTTTGGCATCACTCGAGGCATTACATGTTTACATCCTGGTTAATAATCATACTTAGAAATTCAGAATTTTTATTTTTGATAAATTATCACGTTCTTTATTCTTATTATTACTTTTTAAATCTTCACTTTGAAATTATTTTTGACTTTAGGTATACGATCGATCATCAACGAAATAAAAAAACAAAAGATTTGTTAAGAGTTAAGCTTTAATGCTTCACTATTAAATTCGGAAAAAATTTTCAATTAATATAAGAATGCATGATTATTCTTTTATAAAAAATAAATAAAAGTTAAAAGTATAAGTAATACTTCTATCACGATAAAAAAAACCAACATAAAAAATGGAATTTCGGACATAAGCTGAAAGTCAAGATTTCTCTAAAAGAAAATTCAATATATCTACTACTATAGTGTCCGAGATAGAAGATCTTACTGTCAAAAAGACACAAGTTTAGAAATATGAATTTCTCTTGCAAAGTATATCGGGCAAAGTATCACCCAAAACAGCAGGAACTTTCCATTTTCAATAAAACATGGGCACTTGTACTAGAACCGCACAGTATTACTATAAGGTGCAGCTGGAATAGTGAAAGATAAGCAAACCGATACATTGTTTGAAGAAATCTAATCAGAACTTTAATAGTTGTACAATATGTAGCATTTTCAATATAATATTTACAGTAGGTGACATTTCTCAACATATATAGTATCCCTATACCACGCTAAAGGAGGTTAAACTTAGATCCATATAACGAAAGAGCAATAAATAGTTTAAGATTTATATATACAGTATACCGTATATTAAAATGTTTACTTTTTTCATTTCTCCCTTTAAATAATATTTACTGAGTGGAGAAAATGATGAGCTGACAAAAAAGCTTCTTTAGATTTATGGCTGCTTCTAAGAAATATGTTAATTGGTGAGCCAATTTAGAACATTTATTACTGTATGACCGATCATATCCGCTGTTTAAACACTATAATAATTACTGCAGTTCTATAGAATGTTGTTAATTTTGCAGTACCAATCGATATAACTTGAGGCTTTCGGATTCAGTGCAATTATTGTTGGTTAAACATAATTACGTTGTCAATGCATGAACCAAGTGAGCTATCTGAAACCATCGTCATCAGCTCAAAATGAAACCATTCTGTGTTGTTGGAGGTAATAAATTGGACGGAGGAACGCATCCAACCATACACGCGATTACAACTTGTCAAACAGATAGTTCATCATACATTCATTAAATACGCCAATTCTATCTTATAGATACGTTTCATTTATCATTTCTGGCAACTTTGGTGGTCGAAGATGTTATAAAAAAAAAGAAAAAAGCGTACAGAGTATTCAACTTAACTATAATCTGAGCAAAAGATCAAGTCTTTCCTTCATCCAACAGATTCTTGCGAGGTAGGCTCGTATAAATTTTCAACAACTTTAGCATCGCTCTTTCACACGAGAAAAGTCACATTAATGGACGACCTTCACATTGTTCATGATTAATTTTCTACTTCGTTCGAATTTTAGACCTATTCTAAGAACTAGCGATAGAGCTGGATAGTGAATGTAGGCGTGCCTTTTGTAAATTAACGTCGTCTCCAGTCTAATTCTTGTTCCAGAAAAGAAAAAGGAGGAAAAAAAGGCTCCTGTCGCTCCAGGCCAAAATTTTAAACAGTAATTATTTGATTAATTCGATTGCTAAAAAACAAAGTATGAAAAAAGAAAACCCCTTTACGCGATTATTAAAACATAATTTGTGAATTATAGTGCAAGAAAACTTCAGATTTATAACTTTGTAAAATTAAATATAGACAGATGTTTATGTAAATTTGTGCAAGTTTTTTCCTTACATTACTAAGTATATCCTAATTGATTTTTAATTGAATGGCCGTTATAAAAAGTATAAAGTGAGAAATCAATCTTTTCCACTTGGTCGATTTATAAATTGGTTTATTTTAATCAGTTGAGCATAGAATAAAATCTTTATCATCAGTAAAACATGAGAAAATATCAGATAAACATTATTCTTTTATTTTAAACTGTCACAGCGAACAAAAACAACAACAAAGAAAACTTTTAACATTTGAAAACTGCATTAAAATGTGAAACGTCGTTTTACAAAATACTTTATTCTTTGAAAAATAAATATAGTTTCTGAAAAATATAAAAAGTTTCATATATATTGTTTTTTCTATTTTAATAAAAATTCAATTTAATGTGTAACAAATAATTTGCTTATAAATGTAATTTTAAAAATAAAAAATTAGCAGTTTGTTTGCTTGTAATAATACTTTTAAATTTAAAAACTAAACTTTTGACGATTAAAATAAAATTTAAAACAAAACGACGTTGTACAAAACGAAAATAAATTGCAAATTTTCTAAAAATTGCATAATATAAAAAGCATACAGTAAAATTTTGTGCAGTATAATTCAATATTTATTATAAATAATTTTATCCAAAATCAGTATAAATTTTTCGAATTTTATATAAAATTTTAAGAAATTTTTTAACTTATAAAATTTTTTGTATTTCATGTTTTTTCCTATTTTTTTTAAATAAAAAACTAGTACCGGTGTTTAAAAAAATATATTTGACGGTTCGATTTTTCATTCAAGTTTATAAGAAACTTTAATTTCCTGAAAGTTGCAAGATTTGAATAAAGAAAATTTGAAAGGTTTGGTGTTAGATAAGATAAGTTGACGTTAAGATGTTATTAATGCGAATGACATTTCCTTTCTGGAAATTACATTTATTACATCTAATTGCTTGACTCGTTAGCGACGATAGAAATCTGAATTTAAACAGTGAAAAAAATTAACAGTGTATGTTATGTATATGTGTGTGAGTATGTATATATATTTAATAGTGCGAAAGAAACTCTAGAAAAATAAAAGCCAAGTCTATCAAGGTATAATTTAGACTTGTTTTCATCAGAGGCAAAGATGATAAACATTTCTTACATTAGGAATGGAGTTCAAGCTTAGCGAATGTGATAAAAACCAGAATCACCTTCGGCAAGTTAGACGAGAAAAGAGGCTCGACCCGTCATAATTCTAAAGCACTTTCCCAACATTAGCGGTGTCATTTCCGTGTTTTAGGCATCAGGGGAAATTACCCAAGTCTTTTCTACAATACTTCAAGTTGTGAGAGAGACGTCGAAAGCTTTCTACTACAGAATAAACATCAAGTTTTAATATAAATTTCTCACGGATTCTTTTACTTTAAATGTGTTTCCATTTTCTCAAAAAGTTTTAAAAAAGTCCAAGTAATGATTTGGAATGAAAGAAGAAAGATCAACCGATACGTACCATTCCATATATATATATAGAATATTTTTGTCTCAATTATTGTGATATTTTTTGCATAAATAAATTCATTTATACGTTTAAAAGATTATTAATGTGCAAATCAACTTCTTAAATAACACATAAGGTAAAAGTGCTATTTAAGTGTTTATTAATAAATGCGTTTTATTTATACGGAAATTTTTCTATGGTTGATTCGATTGTTTCAATTATTGGCATATAATTAACTAATGCAATATAACTTAGATTATTACATATAAATGTATATAAAAACACACGAAAAAGAATCATTAGAGAAAAAATCGATCATACTGCAAGAACGCTTACCTGCCGCAAAATTCGGCCACGAGGGATATGAGGCTTTCTTGATTACATCACTAACATCATTATTCAGTCATATTTAACATAGAATCTGAAACGAAAGGTAGAAGAAAAAATAATCATATAGAGTTATCTCATACCAAAAAATCAATTATGTTCACATAGAAAGAGAATTTTTAAAAATAACGATGTATTTAAAAGATTCTAAAACAAAAAATATGCAGATAAATTTTTTAAGCTATTATGATAGACTAATAACTTAAAAAACGGTTTGAATAATAATAGCATTTAACTAAAAAAAAAAACATTAATTTAATTATAAATAAAAATAAATTAATTAGTAACATATTTTTATAAAAATATATATATGTACATAAATTTTAAATAGTTAATAATGATAACTTTTGCAAAATTAGTAACATATTTTAAATAAATAATGATTTTAAAACTCTTATAATTGGATTATTTTAAATGTATTTACTAATTTTCATTTAAAATAATCCAAAACAAAAAATTTCTATCACTAAAAAAAATATTTAACTATTTATCTTAAATTATAAAAATTATCTAAAGAATAAGGATTACATGATTATTTTAATAAATATTGTGCAACTATAAATTCTCTATTTTTTTAATTACAATATTTAATTCTAAGTACAGAGAGTTTCCAACTTTATGAATTAATTCATTCCTAGAGTGTATTTGTAAAGCAGGAATTTATTTCCCATAGACATAATGTTAAAAATGGGTTCTGATCTCAACAATGAAATTTGATCATAATAAAATCAAATAAAAATCAACAAAATAACATTTTATGATTAAACAATGATTTATTTATCTAAAGAAATGAAAACATAGCCTTTAAAATCAAGCAAATCATAATAATAAAGAAATTATTTGTCATACAAATGTTAAAGAATTTTTGTTTATCATAATTTGAAAGATAAGTAGATAAGCTTTTATATAAATGAATACTGCCTTAGGAACAATATGGGAATAAAAGTTATTTATATAATGTGCCACTGAAACCATGGTGTCTACAGGATATGTTACTTCAGTTTCTTGGTCCTCCATTTTGATTTTCTGATTTCATAACAAATAAGAGTATCTGTTATGAATTCAATCATAATATATTATATAGCTAAGTATATAGTTTGAAATGCCATATTTATGAATGTTTAACACTTATTTGTTACAATTAATTTCATATTTTTGATTTTGTTGATACCCCCCTCATGAGTTTGAAAAACTCATAAGCAGGAAGTAAGAATTACCTATACCAGTGTTTTCCAAATTGTGGGGCATGCCCCACTAGGGGGTGGGAGTTTATTGCAAGAGAGTCACAAGAATTAACAAAAATATCATTTTTGATACAAAAATAAATTCAAATTGATGTAAAAAAATGAATCAGCAAAAATTTATAAATACAGTACATATATTCATGTATCCAGAAACTTTCTGTTATTGCTATTTTAAAAACAAAATATCAGTCTCAGTTAGTGATTGAAAAAGAATTGCAAGTAGCAATATCTTCCATGACACAATTTGAGAGAATTTGTGCCAAAAAATAAGCCCACCCATCACATTAAATATTATGTTATATTAAACATGTATTATATATTTTTTATTTTTTTATAAGATTTGTTTATCATTTTTTTATTAATTGCTATTTATTTTCAAATATTTATCATATTTTTTTATTTAAAAATGTTTAATTTGTTAATTCA
>AYEL01059306.1:0-25386 GCA_000484575.1 Olivierus martensii | reverse complement strand
TATTAAAAATTATTACACCATAATAAAAATATAATTTTTATGTATAAGAACTTTATTTATACAAAATATAGTATATTGTTTTGTAGTAATAAACTGTAAATAGAAAATATTTATAAAATTAGACTGTTATGAAAATGAGAGGATGTACCAATTTTTTATGAAAAAAGAAGGGCACAGATACAAAGTCTGGAAACCACTGACTTATACTATAATGAAAAATAGAAGGTCAATTTTGATCTTAAAGTTAATAATAAAATTTTGAATTAACACATTAAACATTTTTAAATAAAAAAAAGTATGATAAATATTTAAAAATAAATAGCAATTAATTAAAAAAAATGATTTTCTTCTAATTTTCTGTTTTTATTAAAAATTTTCAATAGATAACATTATCAAAATTCTGTGCGCTCTATTTTTACAGAATAAAATTTTATACTCTAATATATTTTGTTTATTTTTTCCACTACTCTAGAGAATTAAGTTTTATTTTTCCAATCACTTTGGAAAATTAAGTTTATTGCATTTAAACAAATTTTTATGATTTTCACATGTTATATATTATATACATACATAAAAAAAAAAAATTAAAAATATCTGATCAATCTTTTACAAAACATTAGTTATTTTATATCTCTTTATCCTTCTGAAATAGAAATATTCTCTTTTTCATTTGATATTATGCAAAAATAAAGTTCTTGATTATTTTTTGTGCAGATATAGTTAAAATATTTTAAATGGATTATTTTGAATCTCCAAAGAAGCAATATTCAAATAACAAATTAAAAGATGGAAAAACAAAATAAAAATGCACTTAGAAAGTTTTGGCACAATAGATAGAATAGAGAGCAGTCAACATGATCACTAGCTTCAAACATAGATCATTGTATTGTATTTTTTGTATATGATAGTGCAATATTATTTATTTATAATTAGAAATAATTAATCAAAAATAACATTACATATTATATGATCAATACTTTATGTTGTATACAAACTATTTGTTATGAATGTGTCCAGAAAAATATGATATTTTCTTATATAACAATTTATTTAAACAAAATAAAATTGATTTTATAAATATCAATCACAGTTTTAAATTGTATTTTATAAGACCATATGTGAAAAAGTGTTATGATTCAACAAAAAATACATTGTAAATATATAAAGCATTTAATAATGTTAGAATGGTAACAAGATAAACTTTTGATAAAAAAATGTTGGGTCATTTACAGTACATTAACTTTTATTTTTATTTTTTATTTACATTTCTACTTTATTATTAATTTTTCTTTTCTTATACTAGAGTGAATAAGATAGTTTTAGAATTACACCAAGATGAGTTTGCATAATTTAATATTATAATTTTATTATTATTATATTTTATATTATTATAAATATTAATACTAAAATCTTCTGCTGCAAAAGTATGAGTAAGATGATTTTTTGTTTCATTTTGTTTTTTTAGAACCAAGGTTTCACTTCTGGTTTTTGAGGAAGATGACATAATTAAATTCTATATAGTTTCTGGTGAACAAACTGTTGCAAAAATTCATGAAAAATTGAAACTTGTGTACAAAAATGAAATAATGTTATTAGAAATGTCCAGAGAGAGTTATCCAAAATGAAAAAGGAAATAAATGTGAAATAAACCCAAAAAAGAAGATCAAGGGATGCCACAACTATTGGTTAAAATTGATTTGAATCAATATTATTAATATAATTAATGCTATTTTTTTTGCAAAATAATAGCATGAATGATTGTAAATATTCTGAGATACATTAAAACAAGAATCAAAATGATGTTAAATGACTGAAGATACAGAAAGATATACTGTAAATAGTTCTAAGTATGAGTTTAAATTAATTGCCTTACTGACAAGAAAACTGTTTTCTTTTGAATAAGCAAAATTGCATAGTCTATAGCTTAGATCTAATTATTTCAGATGTTTTTCTGTTTGAAGTTTCAGATCTACTTAAAGGTTATCATAATGATAATGAAGAGGAATTAAAAACTGTTAAAAATTGATTCATAGAACTAAAAATGCACTTCTTCCAAAATTGTTTCAATTCCAAGATTAAACAATGAGAAAAATATATAACTTTGGTGGCTATGTGAAATAATGTAAATTTCATGTAATTTACATATGCCAAATTTCTATTTTATAGCTATCATTAAAATAAAGAAACATTACTTTTTTTTCTATCCTTGTATCTGACCGCTGACGTTCGATTCAAATATCGACGACAGCGACACCTTGCGGCAGCCTCACAATTTATGTTTGGAAATTTGTAAGAAGCTGAATATTGTAAATAAAAAAATTTCTCAATTCCTTTTCAATAAACAATAGAACATTTGAATATATATGCATGTATACAATTTATTTTTAATATTAAATATATATTGTTTATAATTCTGATTTTCTATAGATTATCAGAGGAAATTAATTTCCTAATTATCCCAGTTAAGGGATTCTATTGTAGTTACTTTGAATTAATCACATTTAAATGATTTAAAAAAAGGAAAAATGTTAATTTTCAAAATTCATAATTCTAAAATGTCATAAACTATTTACCCAAATAAAAAAATAGAATAAATTTAACAGACTATATTATAATTATTTTAATTAAATAAAAGAAACATATACCTTATAACTTTGCATTGTAATCCATCTACAAAGGCTTCTGCATAACTACCAGCATCCATGTGAAGACCCCATATTTTAAGTAAAGTACCTCCTGATTTTGGTCCTTTAGTTGGTTCAATGGAAGTAACACGAGGATTCTAATTTAAAGTATTAATATGTTTAATATAATATGATAAAATTAAACATTAATTAAATGCAAATAATATTAAACATAAACAATAACTTTCCATAACAGAATGTTCTTTTTGTATCAAAAAAGATTAATTGAGAAAATTATTTTCATCTTCATTGTTATTTAAAATAATGATCTATGTTTAAAATTTGTTTTAACAAATTTGTTTTAACAATCATTTTAAATATCAAAAAAGAATTACTGTTAAAAATCTTTTATATAATGAAATAATTGCAGACATTCTGTAAATATATATTAGAAAAATTCTTTATTATTTTATTCCTTTAATAGCAATAAAGTATGTTTATACTTTTTAATGCTAAATTAATTTTTACTTTTCATATAAATTTGTAATTTACAAGGATAATCTAATTAGACAAGTAATGTCTCTTGATAAATATTATCATAGATTAGAATAAATATTATAATTTTATTATTATTATATTTTATATTATTATAAATATTAATACTAAAATCTTCTGCTGCAAAAGTATGAGTAAGATGATTTTTTGTTTCATTTTGTTTTTTTAGAACCAAGGTTTCACTTCTGGTTTTTGAGGAAGATGACATAATTAAATTCTACATAGTTTCTGGTGAACAAACTGTTGCAAAAATTCATGAAAAATTGAAACTTGTGTACAAAAATGAAATAATGTTATTAGAAATGTCCAGAGAGAGTTATCCAAAATGAAAAAGGAAATAAATGTGAAATAAACCCAAAAAAGAAGATCAAGGGATGCCACAACTATTGGTTAAAATTGATTTGAATCAATATTATTAATATAATTAATGCTATTTTTTTTGCAAAATAATAGCATGAATGATTGTAAATATTCTGAGATACATTAAAACAAGAATCAAAATGATGTTAAATGACTGAAGATACAGAAAGATATACTGTAAATAGTTCTAAGTATGAGTTTAAATTAATTGCCTTACTGACAAGAAAACTGTTTTCTTTTGAATAAGCAAAATTGCATAGTCTATAGCTTAGATCTAATTATTTCAGATGTTTTTCTGTTTGAAGTTTCAGATCTACTTAAAGGTTATCATAATGATAATGAAGAGGAATTAAAAACTGTTAAAAATTGATTCATAGAACTAAAAATGCACTTCTTCCAAAATTGTTTCAATTCCAAGATTAAACAATGAGAAAAATATATAACTTTGGTGGCTATGTGAAATAATGTAAATTTCATGTAATTTACATATGCCAAATTTCTATTTTATAGCTATCATTAAAATAAAGAAACATTACTTTTTTTTCTATCCTTGTATTTATTAAAGTAATGAAATATAATTTTTAAATTAAAAAATTATAATAAAAAAATTCTAATTTAAAATAAAAATTAATATTTAGTAAAAATAAACCTATGAACAGGATATACTTTATTGAAAAACATTTTATTGTAGCAAATTTAGTTAATAAGTAAATTTTCAGTTAATAAGTATTATTGAAAAAAAATGATAAACATAACATATTTATATTATTCTAGAAATTGGAATATTACAAGTTCAAATTCAAAAATATTTCTAAATAACATAAATAATTTAAATAATTCAACTTTATTTGCTTTTTTATTTTTTTATAAACATTAATAATAAAATATTAGAAATATATCCAGCCTTCCAGGGTCAATATTAATATATCTTTAGATCTGTTAAACTTTTGAATTAACTGAGAATATATTTTTCATACAACATAACATATTATAGAATCAGTATAACTCATATATGCATATTATATAGGTTTCAAAAGAAGCATACTAGCATTGTTGCAATATATTATATGAAGAAGTTTATATTCTTAGTTGATAATATTTTATGTACTAATGTTTTATACAAAAAATAGAAATGAAGTTGGATTATTTATGTTTCTTATAAACATTTTGAATTTAATCTTGTAATGTTATAATTATTATAATTATATATACATATGCATTATATTCATAATTTGTTTTATTGTTCTTTATTTGTAATTAATAAGAGTTTATTAATCAAAAACCATTTTTGCTACAATAAATATGTTTTTTCGGTAAAATATATCTTATTTATAAACTTATTTATACTATTAATTTTGGAATAGTAAGGCAAGAGTTTTCATTTGATAGTAAAAATAACTGAAAAATTAATATATTGAATAAATTAAAAATTAATATAATGCATTAGTTTTTAATATAATATACTATAAGAATATATAAATACTACAAGTCACATACCACAAAGGAGTAATGTTTTTTTGAGCGTGCAGTGTAGTCATTCTGCACCCTAACAACAATTGGTCCAGATATAGGTCCTCCTACAAGACCTGTTGTAAGATTTGGAGGTCTTTCTACTTGGCAAACAATTCTTTAAAGAAAATTATCCAATAAATATAAATTAATGATAATTAAAATATATACATTTTATTACAAAAAATATGATTTGATAGGAGATATTTTTGGGTTTATAATGGAAATACTGTTTCAATGGATCTGAATTTTCTTATTGATCACTTTCAATATAAGTGTTTATTTTTAAATTTTCTCTACACTATTTAGCTGGAACTATATGAGATGGTTAAAAATTTTAATACCCTCAAAATATATGAGACAAAATTATATCTCAATTTTGCCAATTTTATTGTAATTCAAGATTTATTGGTATAGAATTTTGGTAATTTTTTTATAAAAAATAAATTATGTTTTAATAATTTTTTGGCATCATATAAAGTATAATTGGATAGATCAGTTGAAAATATTATGAAACTACATATTTTGAAGATTCTAATAGGTAATATTTATATTATGATGAAAAATTCCTCCAAGGCAATAATTTACAAAATTATAAATATTTAGTGCTAATTAGTATGGAAGTTGAAATATTATCATTGGATAGTTGATGAATTTAAAAAATTTCAAATTTCTCAGGAAATATTTCTACTTTATCTCAGAATAAAAAAATTAGAAAAATTTTAAAATTACAAATTTTTCAAAACCCTAATTAACATAACATATTCATGATATGTTACATACATGATATTCAAATATCTATAATTTATTCCTAGATGTGAAAAGTATAATTATACATCAATTTAAAGATAGTAGAGCTTAATGCAATGGAAATATAGTTGGGAACTGTAAACTTGGAAACTAATTAATTAAAATTATTAAAAATTCAAAATATAAATTTAATGTAAAATGTTATAAGCAAAATTTTTCAAGTTATTTTTAATACATTCTTAACTTTCAGATATATAAATTTTAGTTATTTATCTATTCTAAATCTACTAGAATGAATTTATAAAATATTCATTTAAAAATGGAATCAAACCTGCTAGTTTTCAAATATCCCTCTCTGTGAGGAAGACATTCAGAAATTGTTCTCCCATCTACATCATAAACAACTCTAACTCCACCAGCAATATCATCAAATATTCTGCCTAAATTAATGCCTTCAATGGTGATGTTTGTTCCTCCTTCCCAAGGTCCAGATTCTGGATTAAACTAAATTTAAAATTTCATTAGTAAACTGAATAAATCTGAATATAAAAATTTTTAAAAATTAATTTAACAGCAATACTTAAATACTTTAAAAATTTTGTTTAATTTTTTTTATTGGTTTATTGTAATGTAAATGAATTTTTAAAAATAATAATTAAAAATATAATTATTACAGTTAAAAATTGATAGTCCATATTATGAGAGGGAGGAATGAACCAGACTAGTAATAATCTACTAGCCAGCAAAGCAAATAGATTACAAAGAAATAAAAAAAATGTTAGTAAATCTTATCTTAATATTAAAATTACTATAACAAAACACATCAGTAATTTTGAATAATTTTTTAAAATCTGAAGATATTTAGTTTTTTAATTGATATACTTTCATCAATAAGTACAGAAATTATATATGATATAGTTCTTATAACATATGCAAATTTTGAAGAGAGAAGTTAAGAAAACTATCAATTTTTATTTAGTTATATTCATCAAATGTAAAACTTGGAAACAGAAAAACATACTGCCAATAAAACTACACTCACAAAACCCATAGACAAAAAAATATGGTAAAAAATAAATTCTCAATAAAACAATAAAATGTTAGCAAATAAAATATAGCTCCACTTTGCATCTTTTTGTTTGCATCATTTTCAAATGTTGTACTACTAGTAAAATATACATCAATTATCATTTTGCATTTTTAAATTTGAAGTTTCAAGCAATATAAACATATATAAATATATAAATGTGTGGTTGTTACTATATGTAAAACATTTATATTATATATAAAATGAAGTATATATAATTTATTATTATTTTTTAATCATAAATAATAGACTTATTTATCAGAAATTCAAAATTATTTTGTGTTCTTTAAAAAAATTCGGTGAACTATAAACGATTCAATTAACCCGAGAATTATTACTTTTTTTCCTCCGTTCTATTAAAATTTAAAATAAAAGAGTTTTTGTAGTGATATTCAACTGCTTCCTAGTGCTGTTATTTTAAAAGATTTATATTATATTTATTGTAATATTTGTAATATAACATTTACATTATAATATATATTTAGTACTAAATAACATGAAATATCTCACATTTCATTTCTCTGGTAAAATTAAAATCTATTGTATGTCTGATAATAAATATTACATAGGGTAACAAGAACCTCATGTGACTAAATAGGTTCTTTCAAAATTTTAAGATAAAATTAAAATATTTGTAAAAAATAAACAAAAATGCATTATTCTGAAAATTAAATATCATAATAATCAATAATCTTTTCTCAATGAGATAAAAGTTCATAAATACCATTTCTATAAAACCTCTACTTTAGAATTGATAAAATGAAATTTCCAATGCTTTTCAGTTTTGAAATTGTTGGATGCTTATATGATTATCTAGTGATAAAAGATGTTAATCAGAAACCAAAAAATCTGGGAAATATGGAAGATGGAGTAGAATTTTCCAACCAAGATTATGGAATTTTTTCTAGGTTACTCATGTTCTGTGTGAAGCTTCATATTGTATTGAAGAACACAGGTCCGTTATGATGAATCAATACTGTTTTTGGAGTAGTACATCATGAATCTGCTGCAGTTGCATTGAATAGATATCTTTGATAAATGACTAACCAAAGGACAGAAATGTATAATAAATGATTTCAGTTGTATTCCACTAGACATACAACATAATCTTCCACTGATGTATTAGGGCTTTGATATTTACAGCACAAGGTACAGTGGATGATAATTAATGACATAATCATTTGTTGTTAATGTATATAGTCATTTTTTTGTTGCAGATCAATAACCAGTCCAAAGTAGCTCATTACTATGATATGAAAGTAGCAACAACCATATTGATAATCTTTGCAGTTTGTTATTGGCTATGAGTTTATGTGAAATCCATTTGTTAAGTTTGTAAACTTTTTCCAGTTGATGCAAATATAAATGAATGGCTTCATTACTCACACTGAATCTTTCTGCAAGGTTTCCATATGTTTGATTTGGATCCAATTAATGGCAGCTTGCAATTTATCATCATCAATGATGGTCAATTGCCCTTACAAGATAATCATCAAGTGATTTATTCCCTGATGTAAATTTTTAAACCCAATTTTGGATTGTTCATTCATTCACAGTATCTTTACTAAAAATGCTGTACATATATAATTGGCTAATTATGTAATCTTTGTCCAAGTTTATATTCATAAAGTAAATATGCTCAAATAAAAATACTTGAAGTAGCCATTTATTTTTAACTATTTTACCAAATCATATTTATACTATTTACAATTTTATTTCACACTTATTAGCAATAAACTGACTCAGTATCAAATTTTATGAGCAAAGTATATTGACAGATAAATACCATCTATAAAAATTTCATACCAACATTTAAACATTGTTATAAATATAGATTTTTTTTCTATTAAACATTAAGATTTAAAAATATCTATATATGAAAAATTAATCTTAAAATTATAATAAATTTCATAGATAGTATTATTTATCAAATAAAAAAATAAAATATTTAAATATGATGAAGAATTTAACTCAATGTTTGTTTATCTATGTGCTATGATCATGCTTTAAATGTGCCATGAAAAAATGCAAATTCTAAGTATTATAATTCATATTTTAGTTTGCTTACAAATGAATCAATTATGTAAAGACAGCATTCATTTATAAAAAAAAAAAAGAAGTAAAATTTAAAATTTTGTATTACGGCAAACAAACAAACAAAAATAAATTAATTTTTCATAATTTATGTATATAGGTATTTTTCAATTTAAGAAATCCTGGGTTTAAGAGTTTTTTTCAAATATGAAAAAAAATATCACTCCAATCAAGAAAACTGAAAATAGGAACATTAATTGCAATAAATAAATTGTTAAATATTCATAAAAAGGCATTTAAAGCCACATATATATTTACACAATACAGTATAACTGGGTTCCATTTTCTGCTATGAGATAAAAAAAAAAATCAAATTGGCAGACCAAGAAGCAGAAGCAGCCCAAACTCAAGCTGCCATTGTTTCATTGGCATATTATATAAATAATTTTCATTCCCAAGTTGTTCCTAAGGTATTATTCATTGTATAAAATCTCATCTAACAATTTGTCCATGCTGATGATGATGAATAAAAATTCCAAATTATTTGTATGACATAAACAATTTCTTTATTATCATAATTTGCTTGATTTTAAAGGCTAGATTTTCATTTATTTAAATAAATAAATCATTGTTTAATCATATTATATTGATTTTGTTGACCTTTACTTAATTTTATTAGTTTTATCTAGAATACAGTATTTGAAAGAAATACAATGTTTAAGAGATGAGAAAAGATTATTAGGTATCTAGATGAAATGTGGATTGATAATAATTAACTTTTGAAAAATGTTTGCAAACTAAAGAAGAATGTAGTGTTAAAAACTGAAAATGCCTCATGGTGTATAATAATTTTGTGCATAAATGGGAATGGGTTTTATACCAAATTTACATTTACTTTACAAAGCCAATTCAACAACTGAAGATTATCATGAGCAAATGAATTCTACAATATTTGAAAAGTGGGCAGAGAAAAACTGATTCCAAACCTTCCTAAAAATGCAATTGTTATAATTGATAATATTCCATATCACATTAACCTATTTAACTTGTCAAATTTTAACCCTTGAAACACAACGGAATTTTAATGATTTTAAATAATTTAGAATCATTAAAATTCCGTTGTGTTTCAAGGGTTTATTTGGATTAAATTCCCTTGAGATTTGAATTGTATAATGTTTGTGATTTCATATCACTCCAATCAATTAAACAAAGTTCCAAATTCTTTTAATGGGAAACAATTATATATTGGCTCTCTGCAAAATATTAATTCCACAGATATGTGAAAAATTGAATTGCTTGACTTTGTCAAAAGAAACTTAATCAAAACTAAAATATTTATATTTGACATAATCCTCAAAGAGCATAGATTCCTAATTTTGAGACTTATCTACCATATCATTGTGATATTAATGTTGTTATGTTTTGACAGAAATGAAGAATTTTATTTATTATTGTAACTTAATTGGAAATATTGATACGTCAAACCTTTTTAAATTTTTTGCAGAATAGATAAAACTTGACATGGAAAATATTGCTCTCATGTCAGCTCTTTGGAAAATATGTATTGATAACAGAGATGGAATTATCAAAAAATTATGAAAACCTTTTTTGATTAATTATAAGTGAAAGTGAGGATGTTCAGATGACTATGAAGATAAAATTATATTTTTCAAAATTTTATTCATAATTTTGTTAAAGAGTCACAACAAGTCATAAATACTCAAACATTTTAGGAAATTAGTATCTAATTTCTCCCTATTTTAATTTTAGAATAGCTAAATTAATTTTGTTAATACCATCTGAAAATATAAAAAGCAATCACAAAATTTAACATATTTTCCATTGATTAGTACCTTCCTATAGGCATAAGTCTATAGAAAAGTAAAAATAGAGTTTCTATTTTTTCTTTTGGCTTATGATTTTACACAGTGAAAAGCCTGAAACTATTCAGGACCTTACACTATCTAAGATCCACATGTGGCTAAAATCAGTTCTGCAATTATTATTATTAAAATTAAAATCTTTAAAAATTATTATTATAAATAATTTAGGAAGATGGAGATATCAAATCTATTTCACCTATCTCTAATACTAAATGTTTTCAATTATTGCTATAACACTGATTTAAAAGTTTCATTAGTGGCAGATTTAAAATTCATGAGGACTTAAGAAAAAAGAATATTCTTAGACTCTATAATATGTAACTAAAATAATTTGAAGATTCTTCCACTTTTGACACTTAATATGTAGTGCTAAGTCTGCCAATAGGTGAATCTATCTATATTTGATATTACATATGGTATAGATTCATAATAATATAAATTTAAGTTATACATAAAATTAAATAGTAAATTTAAAAATTATCGATCTTTTAAAAAATAGCATATTTGTAAATATAACAATTAAATATGGAACAATAATTATTAAAACTTGAAACGTGTGAAAAAATATTAATCTTATGATTTTAAGCACTTTTTAGGATATTACTTTCTTCCATTAATAACAATTTTCATCTTAGTACATATTCTATGCTTTATTATTATAAAATTTTATTAGAAAATTTAAAATAAGATTTTACATTACTATAGTTATAATAATACATGTTTATTATTGTGAAAAATTCAAACCATTCAAAGTTTTAATGTTAAAACTCAAAGTGTATATATATATATATTTCTAGAATAAATGCAAATTTTTATATATTATTTTCCTTAAATATTATTTTAACTGAACTGAACAGTATATATATATATGTTATTTATTATAAATATATATATTTTAAAATATATACCTATCATGAAGAGTGATATAGAGTCACTTTTAAACTTAAAGCTAATTAAATTATATAAACTATGGTAAATGGAATTAAAACTAGCAAGATTTACTTATATTATAGAAATATAAAATTGAGTTTACACTTAATATCTTGGGATCAGGACATGTTTGACGTCTGTCCAACCACATTGTAGCACTTCCATCACTGCACTGATCATGAACTTGACAAGATGCTGGTCTATCTTGACACCAACCACAAGCATATTTTTCAGGTAATTCAAGACATTCTCCACAGTTATCTGCCATTCCTTCACATTTATATACTAATACTATTGAATATTAAAAAAGTACTATGTATAATATATGAAATAAATGTAATAAATAAGAAACAAAATTTTGATATAATTATGGCTTATTAATTATTTGTAATTATTATATTTTTAAATAATTTTAATTGATAATTTAGTAAACTGAACAGAAATTCTATGATAAATTTTATTTATAAAATACAATCAATATTCATTAATTTATCTAATGAAAAAAGCATAAATGTAATACAGTATGCAATCAATATCTGTTATCATTGATTCCTTAAAGTTGCAACAGATAAAATTATGAATACAAAATAATAGATTTATATATTATAATGATAATTTTTTCCATAAAAATTGAACATTTGAGTAATCCACTTTTTGAATAAATGAATATCAATAATGATAATAATCTAATAATAATTTTATTGATTTAAACATTGTGTATCTACTCATATAATATGTGAAAATAAAATGAAGTAATTCTTAGTGTTTGAATTGAAATAACTCTTAGTAATTCTCAATATTTGAATCTGATGAGTAATAACATTCACATTAATTAAGAGATTTTCAAAATAAATTTCTGTTGATTTTGTTTTGCAGGTAGTCCTCAACTTATGATAGCAAAAAATTATTACTAAAAATTCTCCAATTCAATTTGGCCACTTGCATATACATACATATATCACATTGCTTTTGTATACACATCACAGCATTGCCATTAGTCGGCAAGCAAAGCCTTATTACTGTATCTTGTCGTAAATCTGTCATGTCCAGTAAGAGAAATAGTATTACTGATAAAAATTCCAACATAAAAAAGAAGGCAAGGAAAGCTTTATTTAACCATTTTAAGTTAAATAGAAACTTAATTTATGAAAATATTAAAACAAAAATCAAACAAATCAAGAGTTAAAAAAGTCCTAGACTTATGTCAGAATCAACTTATAACAGAGATGTTGGAACGAAATCCCGTCGTAAGTTGAGGATTACCTGTATTTATTTTTGCAACAAAACTTAATTTTTTCAAAATTAAATATATTTAAATCCTTAATTTAAATCACTCAAAATATTTTTGCAGAAAATTTAATAAGACTTTTTAATCCATTAAGATCATTCAATGTTATCTTAGCCTTTTGCCTTTCAAATTTTACATACTTCAGTAGATCAGAAACCCAAATCAACTAAATTTATTTCATAAATAATTAAAACTTAAAAATAAAAAACAAAATAAAAATATTTATGCAACTTGGTGCTTTAATTATCATATATTTGTGTAATTGCATTTATACTAGTAAATAGCATCATCTAAAAATCATTAATAAAATATAAACAAATATAAAATTATTTAATAACTGAATAAGATCATTTTTATCGTATTATTTGGATTTACATTAATTGCAATGGGAAAAATTGATTTGGATTACGAACTTTTTACGATTAGGAACGGATTGTGTTCGTGAACCGAGGTACCACTGTACTTAGAATTGGTATAAAACAAATTAACATTTAGATCAATAAATTGTAAAAAAATTATTCATCTTATTGCAATTTTAAATAACTATAGTTAGTTATTTAAAATTATTTATATTCAAAATAAGCACATATTAAAAAAAATAATTACAGAATGATAGACAAATGTTAAACTGTATAAACATCAAAATTTTCATAACTTTTCAATAAAAAAAAACAAGAGAAATATAAATTTTTTAAATTATGATTATTAATTTTTTCAAAATCAAGTAAAATTTTTTCTAATTTCGCTCGTTATAAACTGCAAAGATAATTGAGGCATGGAAAGGGTTAAAATACAATACACCCAGATCCCATTCTGTGTGAGAGAAGTATTCTTTAAAAACATGATACAGACTGAAACAAAACAACACAAATCAAAATAATTATTTCCATACAGAATCATTGAAATATGGAAGAAAGGGAACTGCTATTATTATTTTTGACAAAAAAAAATTGCAAGAGGCATTCATAATATGAACAATGCACAAACTTGAAACAAAAATTGAACAATACAGTGTATTGTTATTGAACAAAAAAGAGTTTCCACAAAAATATAAAGAATAAAAGATAATAATATACATATCTTCTACTAGCTGCCACATTAATGTCATAAAGCCAAGTGAAATAACTTAGCACTGGAGATTTGATAAATAAATAAAAATAGCACAAATTTAGATAAAACTATTTTAAATGTAACTGTTTATTTGTAAAATTTTCATTATGCCCTATTACATCATATTTGGTTACACTAATGGTAATAAGAAAACATCAGGAATATGACTTTACAATTTCTAAAGATGGAGAATATCAAAATAAATGGATTTTGTTTGTATTTGCATATTGCAGCATCAAAGTATATATGTACAAATGTATTGGGAGTGATAACTGAACAATGTAATGCAGACCACTGTGTTACAGAGGAAAAATGATTTCCAGAGCAATGCAAATATGGAATTTTATAATTCAAAGTGAAATATTGTCTTAATTATTTTATGATATAATTTTGAAAAAAAAAAAAAAAATGCAAACCGAAATGACTGAAATTTGGGTCTGGGGGTCTGGATGTACTTTAAATATTTAAATGATAATAGAGTTTACTGTATTATCATTTAAATATTTAAAGTATGACTTATGCATTTGTATATCTTTGAAACTGTACATCTATTTTTGTTGAATTTCCATAAAACATAAAAAATTCATTATGCATAAAATCCACAATAATATGTTGCTATTTATAAAAGTCTAAGAATATACTAAATACAAAGCACTTTTGAAGAATTTACATCTCTTCAATGTACAAACGTAATTTTATAATATAAATATACAAATAATATAAAGAATGTCAACGTGAAGTTCTAAAAAATCTTTTCTTTTCAAAACTCATCAAAAGCACTTTGTATTTAGTACTCTTTATGTTGGACACATTTGATTTCTTCAAAATGTGTTCAACTTAGAGAGGTGTCCAACATAGAGAGATTCATAAAATCAACATTTTTTCTAAACATACTAAACAATAAATTTTCGTGTCAATGCAAACCTTTATTCAATTCAAATTGGAAACCTTTATTATTTTAAATGAAACTCAAAAATGTTAAATACAAACTACAGTCTATCAGTGGTTTCAACTCGAGAACTATTTATTTGAAAAGAAGTCTGTATGTAGATTTTGCCTTTTTTTATATTTAATTTACACTTTATCCACACATTTTCAATTTTATTTTTTCTTATACCAAATAGAGTTTCAACAATCTCTTGTTCATTATTATATAATACTTATTGTTCAAATTCCTCTACATATTCCAAAACTGTTTCATGATCATTCCAATAAAGTCTCTATATGAATTGAGCTGGATATAATATTTTCAATTAAATCACTGGCTGTACAATTTTCATATTCATGATGGACAAGATTGAAGATTTTACAAATTTTGACAACAGTTAAAATTTTATGATGATAGTTCTCAGGAAGTGCACTCAGTTCTCCTAGGTCAAAGTTATTGACCCTTTGCATTCCTTCCTGAATCTATAAGGGAACCTAGCTTTTTAAAAACATTTCTGAATAGTTAATTGTGAAACTTTTTGTCATACAACATAAATCCATCTCACTACATCCAGAATAGTAAAAGATCAGCAATTTGCTTCTTTTGGTCTAATGTCAGTTTGTTTGATTTTTCTTTTACTGCTTTTTAAGATCTCTAAGGAAAGCTTAATCACAACAACAGAAGAAACAGCACAAATTCTTAAAGAAAAAATATAAAATATTAACCAAAGTCTATAAGTACCAAAACTAGCTAATTATAGCCCAAATATTTTAAATTTTATTGCAATAAAATATTCGGGCTATATCAATAATTTGGCTAGTTTTGGTTTGATTTTTCTCAATATTCAGTGTTTGTATTTACAGTAATAAGTAAACTATGGATTTTTAATTCATCAGCAACCATCTCAAAGCATGACTAATCAATGTTATAAGTTCAAATTCCTTTGGTTAATCTTCTAAACCTAAATAAATTTTAAGATTTTTATTTTAACCAATAATCAAAAAATGTCCATCTTATTAGAAACAGTTATTCAAGATACAAGGTAGAGAGGTGTCCAGGATATAGAGATTTGGACATATAGTAAAATATAGGCTTTTGTCCTTTCCAGGAAAAGTTGTTCAACATACAGAGGTGTCCAACTTGACAGGTTTTACTGTACATTCTTAGAGTTTTAACTATAAAATTAAAAAAGTGTTCCTGCTTCAAAGCTTTACATTTGGTTTCTATGAAAAATTCATTAAACAATTTACTTTTTTTGCAAAAATATCATTTATAGCATTAAATTTTATTTTATATGCTTAAAGTATGTTCATAAATTCTATTTGGTCATTCTGTTTGCTAATGTGCTCATTCATATATATCTAAATTAAACATTGTTGAACATGCACAGCTTTCAATCTTATGCCAGAATTTTTTGAACAGATTAGCTATATAAATTGAGGACCTACCGTATAATCTAAAATTACGATACATTAGAAAACAAATGTTTCTTTCTAATTGAGTGAAACAAAACATGTATTTTTAAGAAAAGTAATTAAATTACTATATTATAATATTTACCATAAAATATCTTCTGGAGCAGGAGCTATAGTCACTTTCCAATCGTGTGGATTCAAAACTCGACTTAAACTTGAGGAGGGAGGATTTGTATTGCATTTGCATTGTTTTTGATGGTCTTTATAAACACTACAAATAAATATATTTCAAAATGAAAAAATAAAATGTTAATTTTTTATTTTATTTTATTATTTTATTTTTAACATTTATAAGATTTTTTACTAACAGTTCTGCCATTGTTTCATTTTGAAAAGTCACAAAAGCAATTCCTAATGGTCTTAAAAGTGCAAAAGATTTCTCTTTCTCAACAGCTGTAGTTAATGTATGTTCTTCTCTCATATAAAAATCTAAACCATCAACCTATATTAAATATATATAATTTAAATAAAATATTCATAATTATTGGAGATGCATTTAAAAGTTTTGATCATAATTCAGAACACAATATTGATAAATGGAAATTATGTTCTCCATCTACCAAAATGCATAGAATACTAAATACATTTTTAAAATGTTGAATACAAGTAGTCCCAAAATTATGTAGATGGATTGTTCCAGAAAACTCTACATAAAAACATATGTATATCAAAGCTTATATTATACAGTACTAGTGTGTCACAATGATGTAGCACTAAAAATAGCTATATTTAAGAATAAGCACATAAGTTGAGTGGTAAAGCAATTGCTTACCATCTTGGAGGATCCAGATTCAATTCTGAATTCCTGTCCTCCAGTTTTTCTGGAAGAGTTTGGGTTTGTTACCTAAAAATAATCCTACATAAGTATGGATCTAGGCATGTCAGATCTACATAAGTCAAGGATTGACTGTATATACTGTTTATTCTTTAAAATAAGGAAAATGTTTATCACATGCCTAATACTTTATATAGGTAAAAATAAAGAAAATATTGGTAAAAATAAATGTAGAATATATAAGTTACATTCATACGACCAAGTTTCTAGTAAAAATAAGCAATTATTCAATGCCAGTTTTCAATTATTACTTGATTACTGTGCAATGGAGTCCACTCCAGGCTTAACTATGAACTTTCCATATCAACAATAGAGTCAGCAGGATTTTACAAATCTATGCCCTGACCAGACTCATAAAAGAAATTTTCCAAGGCATGGAATCCAAATTTGATCCCATGTCTTGCAGACCTGGAATTAGATACAGATAAGTGAATTGATTTATTATATGTGATTTCATTGTAGCCATTTCAGGAAAAATCCTTGAATTGAAACTAAAAACATTTAATCAATGAAGCATGAAGCTTAGCATGTCCATCATTTTTTTGTGAATTATACCTTACTTTCCTTCTTATTGGATAGTAAAGATTTCTTAAAATTAAGAGGGGCAATCTAATCTCATCACAAACTGTCCACATCTTAGTAAAGATTGATAGACAAGTGAAGGATGAGAGTTGAACAGGTCAGGTCTGGACCTTTCTGAAAAAATCTGGAGGTATGGACTTTGAATTATACATGAATACTCCAGGGTGAAAGTAATGCATGCATCCACTAAGGCAGCCAGTCAACTGGATGCCATTATTGCAAAATAAATAATCATCATCATATAAATCGTAAATCTGGAACTTCCTATATAATCAAACTATATTAAATTATTTTTAATTTAAATCTTTTAATTCTTTGAGATATCATATAGATTTTACTTACTAAATTTTTTATATATTTTTTTAATTGTTCAAAATATCCATAAAATAACTCCAAATTTCATATGTAAATATTCATGAAATTTATGCTAAATTAAATTGATGAAATTAATAATTACTTTCACCAAAATTCTTTTCAATGACAAAGCCACTTTCTACATAAATAAGTATCAAATTGCAGAATTGGAATAATCCATTTATGGAGTGTCCCAAATCCTCAATAAATCATTCTTGTAGTAACATCAAGATAAATGCATAAATTGATATTATTTCAGGGTGTAATATCAGATTCTTCTTCACTAAGTAATTTACTACATGCTAGTCAACTTTGTATTCACATAAACAGCAATCCTCATTTTCCAACAGGATAATGCATAATCCCATTTCAATACCAATTCTGATTCTGGTTATTGATCAATCAGAATTGGCATCAAAATAGCAGACAAGTGTCAAACAATTAATATAAAGTACTGTAGTCCAGAATGTTTTTGTAAGCAGAAATTTAATGTGCTGTATATGTATTAATGTTCTCTAAGTTTGTAGCCACATAGTGATGCTCCTCTTATGGAAGAATGAAAATGCTTCAACTTAAAATATAATTTTCCTGTGCAGGATGAGTGTTATTTGTTAATTATTATACCAGGAAGGAGGATAATAGATTACAAAAACACTCTGGGAGATGGAAGATTGTTGTAAAATTTTAACAACAAATCAGATCTGCATTCACTGCTTCTCATAAGTCCAAAATGTTATTTTTAATTGAATAAAGTACTTGTGAATCTTCTATTGATTAATAAATTTCTTGTTTGAATTAAATTGTATATTTAGAGTCTATTAATTATTATTATTATTATTATTTAATTTTCAGTTTTGTATTTCTTTGTAGAATTACATTAGCTAACTTTTGTTTGTTATTTAGTATTAACATTTTGCTTATATCCAAAATCACAAACATTAGTTTGTCTTGTTTGGTTTCAAAAATAGAAGTCCAGTTGACATTTAATCAACTGGACTTCTATTTTTGTAACCAAACAAAATTTTCTCTCAATTAGGTTCACAATCTGTAGTTAAAATTGGAAACTTTGCACCCTAAAGTATATTTATAGAAATTTGAGAATTTTATAAAACTTTGTAATTTTCATATGATAAGAAAGTAATAAACATATAAAATGTATATCTGAAAAATAGATGCAGACCTGATGTGTAAATACTTTTACAACAAGGTTCCACTATCCATAGTAATTTACTGTATCATTAGACAACAGGGATATTGTTGCCATTCAATTTATGATTTTAAACATACCAATAATCTGACTGATCAGCTAATTTCTAGAATACTATTGATAAAAAAAAAGGTGGCAGAAAATTCATTAACTTTTCTGGAAATGAAATGACAATATTTTAACAAAAGAGAATAAGTTATATTTAAGATGATTTTTTTTTCAAAAAATTAACTTTTCAGCTACATTGCCTAAAAGATTTTGCTTATATTATGGGTCCTAAGAATTTGTATATTTTATCCATTATTTAATCTGGTAATCCTAATCTGACTTGTGAAAATATGAATGGTAAATGCTTCCTCATTCCCCATCTAGCCCTTATTAGATTCATCAAATAGATCAGGGTTCTTAACCTTTTGACAATTCCAGACTCCCCAATGGATTGTCCAATAATCTTCGAGAACATTCATGCTGAATGTTCTTGAAGATTCTATCATGTTCCATTCACATACTACCCGAGTATAAATAAATACATTAAATAAAATACAGTCAAACTTCAGTTTACAAATGCCTCAGATCATGAATAATTCAGTTTACAAACAAATTTTCCAAATACAAAGCATCTTGACATACTGTGCCAAGTTACAAACATGCAAGCCGTCAATATAAATATTTTCAATGATAATGCCATGTATCACTTTAGAAACATTTTAAAACATAGACAAAAACAAATCACAGTGTACAACATTTTAGTGAGACAGAGGCCTAGTGGGTCTGAAGCAGAGTCAAGTGGTGATAAGAGACAGAAAAAAAAAAGAATCCCCTTCCAAGCAATAACATTTCACTTTCTCACCATTTTCCAAATATGCCGTCAACTCTCCTCCATAAAGGTATAGTAAAACTAAATTAAGTTTTCCTCTATATTTGATCTGCTTAGTGTTGTGTTTATCTTTTTTTGTGATAGATTTAATAGTTTCTATTGATTTTGTGTTAAAAATTTGTGCACAAAGTACTGTTATAAAAGTTTAAATAAGCAATCATCTGGGGTCCAGGAATGGATTAATCCATTTTACATCAAATTCCTATGGGGAAAATAGTTTCGGTTTATAAACATTTTGTTTTACAAACAACTTCAGGAAAGAATTAAATTTGTAAACCAAGGTTTGACTGTAAATACCAATACCAGAGATCGAGTCCCATATCCCCAGCATTTGGTTTCCTTACCCCATGGGGCATGGATATCTCCAGTTAAGAACCCCTGAAATAGATCATTTCCAAATTTGAAGAAATTGTTTGAGAGAAAATGAATTGTTTAATGAAGTGATTTAAGCTATCAAACATAAATAAAATTTGAATAGATAGGAATATATGACTTTCAAATACATTGGGAAGCAATGATAAAGTGGAAAGGCATTATTTGAGAACTTATTTTGTTAAGTAAATATCTGATTTTAAAATATTAATTTGTAAAAATTTTGAAATTATTCCCTTAGTAGCCTATATGAAAAATTATTTCATATACACAAATTCAATAATACAGGTAGGCCTCGATTAGTGCGAATAATGGGTTCCACGAATTTCGTGCACTATTCGAATTCATACTAATCGAAGTATTAACTAATATGGTAATTGGTTCTTGCTTTGTGAGATTCCGGCCATTAGCCAAACTCATGGTAATTGGTTCTTGCTTTGTGAGATTTTGGCCATTAGCCAACCTCATTGAATAACGCCACAATACTAACTGTTTAAGAAATATTTATTTTCATATTTTACATCAGTGTTCATCATCTAAATTAATAATTTACCAGGAATTTAGATTCCGGCCATTAGCTAACCTCACGATGAATAACCACAATACTAATCCGGCCATTAGCTAACCTCACGATGAATAACCACAATACTAACTTAACCGGCCATTAGCTAACTTCACAATGAATAACTACAATAAACTTAACACAAATTAACTCTATGGAAAATATGGTGATTGGTTCTTGCTTTGTGAGATTCTTAACTCTATGGAAAATATGGTAATTGGTTCTTGCCTTGTGAGATTCCAAATTAACTATATGTAAAATATGGTAATTGGCTTTTGTGAGATTCCGGCATTAGCTTTAGCTAACTTCACAATGAATAACTACAATAAACTTAACACTAACTGTAAGCTAAGTTTCACGATGAATAACCACAATAAACTTAACACTAACTGAATTGTTTAAGAAATATTTATTTTCATATTTTACATCGTTGTTCATCACTTAAGAAATATTTATTTTCATATTTTACATCGTTGTTCATCATCTAAATTAATAACTATTATTTTCATATTTTACATCATTGTTCATCATCTAAATTAATAACTTATTATTTTCATATTTTACATCATTGTTCATTATCTAAATTAATAACTTACCAGGAATTGCATTTACATCATTGTTCATCATCTAAATTAATAACTTACCAGGAATTGCGAATTTTACTCGTTGTTCATCATCTAAATTAATAACTTACCAGGAATTGTGCATCATTGTTCATCATCTAAATTAATAACTTACCAGGAATTGCGTCCTTATAACCACAATACTAACTGTTTAAAATATATTTATTTTCACTTTTATCGTTGTTCATCATCTAAATTAATAACTTACTAGGAATTGCATCTCATGCCATCAAAAAACCAACCATTTCATATTTTACATCATTGTTCATCATCTAAATTAATAACTTACCAAATCATATTTTACATCGTTGTTCATCATCTAAATTAATAATTTACCAGGATTTGCATCTCATACCTCATATTTTACATTGTTGTTCATCATCTAAATTAATAACTTACCAGGATTGTGTCTCAAACCATCATCAAACCAACCGCCAAATCGAAGCCAAAATAGTGAATCAAAAACGGAAGTTGAGCCTCACCTGGCCACTAATTCTGGGTCTTATTTATTAAATAAATAAAAAATTATTTATAAATCCAATCTATATAAAAATTTTATTGCTAACACTTTATAATGTATATTAATTACTGAAAAATAATTCTTGTTCACTTGCTATATAATATCATTGAATTTAATAGAAATAAGTATTTTTTCAATATAATTTATATATGTAGAAAATAGAATATTTATTATTGCATTGAATTAAAAACTAGATATTTATTAAAATATTATTGTTAAAACAATTTGGCCCTAAATTACATAAACAAATAAATATAAGAATAGTGAATTATGTAATCTTTTATTTTAACTTAGGGTTCAGCAAAATAAATTAATTCCTGTAGATTTTGGTGATGTTATTATTTCATCAGAAGATAACCCTGAAGAGCCTTATACAACTGAAAATCTAGCAAATATTCCTGAAGGTTATAAGCTTCTTATTGATCCTGCTATTTTGCTGGATATTAATTTTAATAATCCTCAAGTTAGTATTTATAAGTTGAAATTTTTATTCATATTTATTTTTTGTTAAAAGCTTTTAATTTAAATACTTGATAAAACTGATTATTGCTATCCAATAGATATAATTAAATAAAATAAAGCTCTAAATTGTATAATTATAATATCATTCACTATCAATCTAATCCTCTCCTTTTCCACCAAATAAAGATAATATTAGTAACATTGAAAGTAGGCAATAACATTAATATTATTTTTTATGATGAACTTTGTCTTTTGTTAATTTTTTAACAAAATATATTTTAAATATAATAAATTCAAAGATCTAATAAAAAAATATTTTAATAACTATTCTATGCTAAACTTCTACTGAAAATATTATATGCATCAACTAACTTTACAGATAGTTCTTGACTTTATGAATTAATTCCTTTCTGGAATGAACTTGTAAAATAAGAATTCATAAACAAAGTCTCAATTTCCCTTGGATATAATTTTAAAATAGGAGTTCTGTTTTCAATAGTATAATTTGGCTCACAATAAAATTAAGCATAGATCAATAAAATCAATAGTTTATGATGAAACAATGTTTTATTTATCTAAAGAATGAAAAAACATGCCCTTTAAAAATCAAGCAAATTATTATAATAATGAAATTATTTATGTCATATAAATGTTAAAGGGTTTTTATTCTTCATTATTATTGACAGATAATTAAGTAGATAGCTTTTATACAGATGAACTACTTACTTTAGACCCAATCTGAGAAAGTTATTTATATACAGTTGAGTCTCTGTAGTCAGATACTTCACCAGTCCAACACTTCCAGTAATCCAACACTCTGTGAACCATTGCACTGCCCACATGAAATTTTCATGTCACAACTTGTCGAGATTTGGGAGAAAGAAAAACTGACGTAAACAAATTGTCAGTCGCTATTCACTCATTGCTCAGGCTTATAGTCGGACTAATTTTTAAGTTCAGTACTCTGATTACTGTAAAACAGTGTTTTTACTGTATCAGTGTTTGTTATTTATCTTTACATAATGTCACAAATCAGAAAAAGTGAAAAACGAAAGCACAAGACATTGACTGTGGTTGAAAAAGCAGAAATAATTAAGAAACTTGACTTGGGAGAGTTTAGTAATTTCGCTTCATTTTATGGTATTGGACGAGCCACCATTATGATATTAAAAAATATCGGGATAAAATTGAGGGTTTTGTGAAAGATTTGAACAGCAAGAGCAGTGACAGAAAAGTCTTACTAAACGGAGCATATTCGTTTGTGTAATTCCATTTTTTTCATTAAACATCCAATAATCCGACAAATCTCTGAAATCCAACAAATCCCAAAACCATATGTGTCGGATTAGGGAGATTCTACTGTAATGTGTCAGTAAAATCATGGCAGGCAGAGAGCATACTACTACTATTATTTGTCCTGCAATTTTGATTTTTCTGATTTCATAACAAATGAAGATATTTTACTGCTATGAAATCAGAAATGCTATAAATTCAGTCATACTGTATTGTATATCTATGCATATAGTTTGAAATATCTATTAATGAATGTTTAGTATTTATTTTTTGCAATTAATGTTCATAGTTTTGATTTTTTTATACTTTATATTTTAAAAATTTTCAAACCCAGGGACTTGTTAAGCAGTAACTCATAAACTAAGAAGTACCTGTATATTAAATTTGTAATTAAGCCCATATATGTCAGATAAACATAATACAAAATATGGATATTCTATTGGAAATGTAGATTTATGGCTTTAAAAATAATTACAGTCTATTTACATTAAGAAAAACAAGAAGTAAACAAAAAAAATTGTTGTTAAGTTCTTCATATATCTTTTCATAAAATTATAAATGTTGATCAATAAAAGCTTGTAATTTTATGTAAAGCTATATAATCCTTAAAATGAATATAATAATTAACATTAATAATAACATTTTTATTGGGTATGAAACATACTAAAAATTTAGATTGGAAATATATAATATAAAATATGTTGTTATTATTAATTAATCCTATTAACTTGGATTAAGATTCTTTTGCTCAGTATTATAATCCTGATCAGGCTCTGGTACTTATGGGGCTATAGTGATCATTCATTCACTACATTATCCTATATAAATACATTTAACATATAAATACATTTTATACATTTAACCGTGTGGCAGGTGCACTTTCGACTATCTCATAAGACGGCGCACACGGCACAATGTGCCGCGTCTCAGGCTATGTGACATTTTAGCTTGTAAATGTGATTTAAATGTTATAAAGTAATGTGAATAATGAAAATTAAATTAAGTAACACTAGTAAACATTTTTTTGTTTATTTAAGCAAAACACAATTAAGTTTATAAACTACATTTACTTTTCTCTTTTTACAACTTGTTATCCATTACATTCGTTGCATGTTATTTGGCGTTTACTATGGTTTTTACAAACAAAATTTTGGCACAAAACACAA